>AWOL01S0124974.1:0-12830 GCA_000715115.1 Nicotiana otophora | reverse complement strand
AAGGCTTACATATGATACATGTAATTAAATATATTTTAAGCGGTTAACTTATCCACGTAATAGGGGTTTGATAGCACAGGCACACAAAAGCTTTTAAAAGGTTTGAACATCAAAAATATTTAGTAGACACACTTTATCATATGTTCAGGTGCTCAACTGAAACATGCCTTAATTTAAGCGTCTAAATGAATATGCACTTATGTTTGAGACTGCCGATGTATTGTATACTGACAATATATCTCTCTCTCTATATATATAATAATATTCAGATTCTGAAACAATAGCGGTCAGTACATTAATTGAAGCATATAAACTGATTCGAGTATTATTAATTTANGTACTAAATGGATAATCTTCTTCAGGAAGATTATCTATAGCGGAGTAATAAATGAACACCCACAATATAATTATTTTCATAACAATATAATAATAATATTCAGATTCTGAAACAATAGCGGTCAGTACATTAATTAAAGCATATAAACTGATTCGAGTATTATTAATTTATTTTTTATTTTAGAAAGAATTGTGTGAAAGGAAGCGTAGCGGTAGTGGGGCTAATGTTTAGCTTATGATTTTGGATCGTTGGAGTAATGCAGTTATTGACGTATATAGTCACCATCTTTCACTTGGTCTAGGTTTTTTGCTGGTCTTTTGTCTTTCTCTATTTCTCATTTATTTCTTTTTCTTTTAAGGAATGCTTTTAAATGAATTAAATTTGTTTCTTTTTTTATGTCATTGATTTCAATTGTGGCAAGCTGTTAATTAGTTTTCCTTATAGGTGCACTTATTTTACATAGTAATCGAATTAGATTTCACAAATTTGAGAGTCAAACTACATAAATTTTGACCATGTTTAACCCAAAAATAGTGTTTGAAGTCAAAGCAAATAAATAGAATAATTCGGGGTTTTAATAACCAATTTACTTTATTTTTTCAAATATAATTGTTATATAATAATAATAAGTGAACTAAAAGAATAAAGAAGTAAAAAACTTATAAATGATTGTCACTTTCTCCCAGTAGGAAAGAACAATGTTCTAATAATAGAGATCAATAAGAATTTTAGTAATTGACAGTATAATTTAGCAGAATTTTTGATGGGATAGAAGATATGAGAAGGAGGGAGGGGGTTTAAATAATACCTTTTTTTTTTGTAATCGTTTGTATTTTTTAGCTCCTGCCAATTACTGCTATTTACTGCATTAATTGCTCGTTACGTGAGTGATTTGTAACAGTTGAGGCAATAATAGTAAATTAAGCGTAATTAGAAATTTGACTGATTCTTTCCATATTCGTAACCATTAATGACCTTTCCACATCCGTGGCTACTACTGATATTAATTATCAACCTCGTAACCATCTTTTATATTCAACCTTGAGACCTACAGGTACGATATCTGCACAAGCGATTCCATGGGTGTTGCTCATAACTCATGTACACGTCATTTTTCTTGTCGTTTTATCTCCCATGATACTTGTCATTGTAGTATCAGTCCACGTGGCATGTTTATTTTTCACTAATATAGATACTCCCCCCCACCCCCCCACCATTTTCGAAATATTTTCATATGAATACTCGAAAACTGAAGAGTTTATTTATGGCGGGAATGTTTGCCGCCTCTTCCTGAGATCATTATGACATGCTGCGGAAGTGAAGAGACATGCACTCTTTCCATTTAATGCTCAAAACACGTGTCTGATCATAATTGACTCTAAAGTTTACAGCGGTTTCCCAGGCACAGACGACACTGTCAATTTGAGATGATAGTTCCATAATAACGGTCTATGATGATGTATCATTTTCTTATAGATATGAAACTTTACATCTTTAAAACTCTCCTTCTTCTCTCGTTTCTTCTGCAATTCCCTTCTATATTTTTTTTACTCTTGCTCTCTTTTCTGTCTCCAATGGCTTTCAAATCTTCAACTCCTCCTGCTTCTTCTCCTCGTCATGCTATTATAATCGATGATCTTCCGCCTACTCTAGCTCCAATTAGAAATAGAAAGAGGGGTGGTAGGCTTCGCAGCCTTAGTTCTATAGCTAATAGAAATACTTCCTATTCTATAGGAAGTTTTTCAAAATCTGCCACCTCTTTTAAAACTAGAGTGGTTGCTACTCCTAAATCCTCTTCCCAAAGTAAAACTAAAGATTCCAATGAACCCTTACATGAACCTTTAGTTTCTAAAATTGTTCCCAAAAAAAAACTCTTGCGCTTCTAATTGTGCTGTATGGAACAAAGAGGTAACCACAATAGAAGGTCGTAACGAGCACGTTGACCTTTAACTATCTCTTATCAAATCTGGTCATCTTCTCCTTGTTCATAATGAATGTTACTGAAAATCTAACTTTCCAAGCGTGGCTCCTCGTGAAGATGATCGAATAACCACTTATCGTGAGGGTTATTCGTTCATCTACACTCACCTTTTTACTCCTGGGTTCAAATCAACAATATATCTAGTAATTATCGAGTTTTAACATTACCTTAACGTGTGTCACAGATAAATAGGTTCGATAGTATGGAGGGCAGTAGCGTGTCTTCTCTACTTGTGAAGTTTAGTTTCCGCTCCCTTTACTTTTCTTTACCTTTTTTCATCTATATTCTCTGAAACTTCCGTCGTGGTGTATTCACCACATGACAAGAAGTAAGCGAGTTGTGGTCATTCCCGAGGATGATCACGATAGAGGGTGGTATAGCAGATTCATGGTTGTCCCAATTCGTGAGTTGGTGGGAGAAGAGAACATGCCTTTTTTCGAAAGATGAAACTTCGCTCGTAAGATTTATTTATATATGTTACCTGCTAATTTTTTCTCTACTTGAAATTCTAATTTTTTCATATATCTTTTCACAACAACTTTGGAGGTTTTTGGTGAACTTTTGAATTTCCATGGGTGAGTAGAATTGATGATATCTTCTGCCCTCATGGAATAGAGAACTTGGAAATATCTTTCCAAGAAGCTCAGATGGAAAGTAATGACCCGCGATAAGTTATTTTTGCACCGTGCATATTTTTCGTCATTTTTATTTTTTTAACATTCTGCTCTTTGGATGTAGGGTTTGGGATTCGTGGTATTTCTCTCTTTTGCTCCTGCTGTTAGACTTGATGTCAACACTACTCAGGAGCATCTTTTGAGCTTGTCCTCTTAGAAGAGAAAAGATAAAGAAACTCCTGCCTCTGATGGGGAAGAAGAGGAAGATGGTTTTCTAATGAAGATGCCTCAAACTTGGAGGCAAATAGTCTTAGAGGCAAATGGTTTTCTTAAGTTTGACCTTCAAAAGCCGTACCTTTTTGTTGGTTGACGAGCCTGAAGATACTCCATTGGTGATTTTGGAGGAAGAAACTGTTGACCCAGCTTCGGTTCTTCCCTCGGTACCAGTTGAAGAATTATTTTCCTAAGGGTTTGAAGGTTGCGGTGATGAAGACTTCAACTTTGCTATTGAGGAACAACCTCTCACTGCTTTACCTCTGACTCGTAGTACTCCCGTTGCTAATTCTCAAGGTGAAGCTGGCCCTTCCAACAAGGGAAAGATGAAGCAAGAAGTAATTGAAGTCCCCGATGGTGTTAACCTTCTGAAGAAACCTAACCGAGCCGTTGTTCACTTCAATTACCCTAGTAAATGATTTGATTCACTCAGCACTCGGGGTTTAACTCCTTTCCTTTACTTCTTTCTTTTTGTTCCCTTCATACTCATATAACTTTTTTTTTTCTTTATTGTAGATCAATTTGACAAGTATGGAGCTAATGAGGAGGGTGGCTTAGACTGAGCAAGACGTTGTTGAATTAGGTATGGTAGATGACAATTGGAAAGCATAGTTTGAGAGTCTTCAATTGGAAAAATAGGTTTTGGCTAAGGAGAAAGAAGTTTTGGAGAAGCAATTCAAACTATCGATTGCTGAACTAGCGGTGGTGAAGGCTTCAGCAAATCACGCGGAGAAGGAAAAAGCTTGAACGAAAGCTACTTTTGCTGAGCAACATTCTAAAGCTTTAGAGGAGATTCTAAGTTTGAAAGAACTTCTGAATCAAAATGAGGTATATGCGAGTGAATTAGTTCAAGAGTCCACTCAAGCTAAAGAAGACCTTCGTGTCTCCTTTGAAAATATTAATTTCCTTGAATCTTCTTTGGAGCCTTTGAAGATCTCTAACGATGCTGTGTAAGAAGAGAAAGAAAGCTTAAAAACTGAAGTTGACTAGCTGGAGATGGGGTATGAGGCTCTTGACGATAAATTGACTATGGATGTTAGTTGGCTTATCTCCATACTCATTTTTAAACTTTGACCGAAGCCAGCCAAGCAGGTTTTGATCTCGAAGCTGAACTGGATAAGGCTACAGAGGTCATTGAGACAACACCGCAAAGCCAGGGCTTTTCCACCCCCAAAGATGAAAGTTCTAGGGTTATTTAAGTAAAGACAATGCAAAGGCAAATCTTCATCCTTCAACTTCAAGTCCCCCAGTTGATCCTTCTTCAACTGTTGAACTTTCTCCAGTTGACAACCTTCCCCCTCTAGTTGCTTCTTCCGAGCCCTAGCTTTTATTATTGATGAACTTTTGTAGGTCTTTTGAAGACATTTCTTATATCAACTTTTCATATGCTTTATATATGTTATGTTTTTTCTGGTTTAATTTCTCGAGTCTTTTACTGCATTACTTCAATTGAATGAATTCTCTAATATTGCCGAAATTGAATACATAAGGTCTTAATCATAAAAGATGGCACTTTCATGCAATTGACACTAATAAAGATGATGTCTCATCTTCATGTTTCTGTAAAATATGAAATAACTTGAGAAGTTTTATTTGAACTTTCAAATTTGATATTCATATATATCATAATTACAATTGCTTTCTTGCAACAGGATTGATTTTTTACTTTACAAGTAAACTTTGGGAATATTTTATCTCGTGAATATTTTTGTAGTCTCAACTTGAATTAAAAATTTATGGATTTTTCTTCTTCAAAATTCTTCGTTTCTCTACTCCTACTTAGAGTTCTTGAAATTTTTCGAGTTTTTTCAAGTTCTTGAAATTATCCTCGAAATGTTCCCTTATATAGTCTCTAGTGTTTGAGTTTGAAATATGAAAATTTGTACACTAGATCTTCAATTGAATTTCAATAATTTCTCTCCTTGGTTCTTTTCCTGAATAGGAATCATGTATGGGACTCATGGCTTTTTAGATGAAGACTGTTCTTAATCCTTTTCATCAAAATTATTGGAACCTTGACCGAGAATAATTAAATATTTCGCGTGTGTTTTTGGGTCTAGTGTCATCATTTGGTTTGGTTAGCTTTGTGCCTATCATCTAAAAATATTAGTAAAACTTGTATGAACAAATAAATAATGAATTGAAAGATACCTAAATATGAGTACTTTTTCAGAAGTAATACTTCTTTAAATGCACTGCATTACAATTGAGAGGTAATACTTTTCCGTCCATGGTCTCTAACTCGTACGTTCCTTTTTTAGCGATGCCTCAAAATCGATATGGACCTTCCCAGCTCGGGTCTAATTTCCCTGAATTCACTACCTGTGTGGATTGGAACACCTTTCTAAGTATGAAGTCCCCAATTTTGAAATATTAGAAATTCGTCTTTCGGTTATAATACTATTCTATCCTTTACTTTTGAGTTATCATCCGTATCAAAGCTAACTCTCCTCGTTCCTCTGCCAAATTCAAGCATGTACGAAGTGCGTTGTTATTTGATAATTCATCCATGTGTTTATATCTCCGACTTAGTTACCCTATCTCCACTAGAATCAGAGCTTCAGTGCCATAAATAAGTGAGAAAGGAGTTTCTCCCGTACTTGTCTTGGATGTTGTTCTATAGGCCCACAACACTTCTGGTAACACTTTAGGACACTTACCCTTTGCTGCTTACGCACTTCTTCATATTGTTGGCAATTATCTTGTTTATCGACCCTGCTTTCCCATTATCAACGGGATGATATGGTGATGTTGTTATTCTCTTGATTTTCTATTGAGATATTCAGTTGTATTTGCTCCCACGAACTATGGTCTATTATCACATGCAATTTCTCTTGAAACCCCAAATCGGCAAATTATATTTCTCGAAATGGAGTCTACGACTTATTTTTCACATACCTGTTTGAAGGCACATGTTTCTACCCACTTAAAAAAATAGTTAGTTAAGACCAGCAAAAAATTCTTACCTTTTCCGGTGCTTATGATAATGGACCTACGATATCCATTCCCATTTAATAAACGGCTACGGTGCGAGTACTGAATGAAGTAGCTCTACCGTTTGATGTAATTGATTTGCATACCCTTGACATTTATCGCACATTTTCACGAAATTTTCTGCTTGTTCTTTCATTCGCAACCAATAATATCCAACTCTTATCGATATTTTTACGAACTATCTACTGCCTGCATGATTCCCGCAGTGGCCTTCATGCACTTCTCGCATTACATATTCAGTTTTTCCAGGCCACGACACTTAGCTAAGGGTCCACTGAATATTTTTCGATACAAATTTTCTTCTACTAAGCAATAGTAAGCAGCTTGCATTCATAGCCGTTGAGATTGCTTTTTATCTTCGCAACATTCCATGCTGCAAATAATTTATGATTCATTTCACCAATTCCACATTAAACTATTAAAATTTACCTCTCTTTTGGTTTGATCGAGTGTTGAAGTAAAAGAAATGAACCATTATTGCATTTCAGAATTGGTTATATCTGCCATGGATCCAAGATTTGCTAATGCGTCTTCTTCTGCATTCTCTTCTCTTGTGATTTGAATGGCTCTCCATTCTCGGAATTGATGTAACAAATCTGTACCTTTTTCAAGTACTACTGCATCCGTGTCTCTCTTGTCGTATAATTCTCTTGCATCCGATTAACTACCAATTGAGAATCGCTTTTAATTTCGGTTTGCTCAATTCCCATTTCTTTTGCAAGTTCCAAACCTACAACCACTTCTTCATACCCAGCCTCATAATTAGTAATAGGATAACTTTTTATCTCTTGTGTAACAATTTTCTTAGTGGGTTCTATTAAAACAATACCCAAACCTACTCCTTCTATATTAGAAGATCCACCCATGTACAAAGTCCAAGTCCCCGGATTAGACTCGGTAGAAGCACGTACCTCTTTTTCAGCCTCAGGGAGTGGGTTTGAACTAAAGTCTGCTACCAAATCTGCCAGTACCTGTGACTTTATGGCAGTTCGTGATTAATAAACAATATCACACTCACTAAGTTTAATTTCCCTCTTGGCTAATCTTACTGATTACTCATACATATGTCAAATATTTTGTAATTAAAAAGTTGTCACAACAGATATGGGATGACAGTGAAAATAGGGTCGTAATTTTCTTGATGCCAGTGCTAATTTTTCTAAATATGGATAACTTGTTTCATCTTCTAACAATGCTTTAATAACATAGTAAATAGGAGATTGCGTACCTTTTCCCTCACGAACCAACACTGCACTCACTGCTACTTCAGATATGGCCAAATAAACGAGCAATCTCTCTCCCTCCTCTGGCTATGACATCAAATGGGGCGTTGACAGATATATTTTTAAATCTCTCAACTCTTGTTAGGATTCATATGTCTATTCAAAACTTATTTTGCTTTTTTAGCAACGAGAAAATTTTGAAACATCTTTCAGATGATTTTAACATGAATCTTCCCATAGTTTCTATTCTTCCAGTGAGTTTTTGCACTTTTTTTTTGCTGGAAAGCACGTCTGATGCTACGCCAAATGCACACTTTTCTGGTTCAGTTTCATATTGCATTTCCGAAAAATTGCAAAAAACGCTTGAGATGATCTTCTACTTGTGTTGATTTTACCAACATGTCGTCTATGTATGCCTTTATAGTTTTCCCCAAATGTTCTTGGAATATTTTCGTTACCAATCTTTGATACGTAGCACCAGTATTCTTCAAACCAAAAGGCATAATTTTATAACAATAAGTCCCCCTATCTGTAATAAAAGAAGTTTTAATACCTCGTCTTGGGGATCTATTTTAATTTGGTTATATCTAGACTAAGCATCCAAAAATCTTAAAAGCTCATGCCCGACAGTAGAATCAATTAATTATTCTGTATGTGGTAAAGAAAATGAATCTTTAGGACATAACTTATTCAAATCAATATAATCTACACATACTCTCCATTTACTTTTCTTTTTAGGAACTACGACAGTATTTGCTAACCAGTCAGGATATTTTAATTTCACGAATTGAACGAATTTTCAAGAGTTTACTTACCTCTTCCTTTATTACCTGATTTTTGAAAGTACCTTTCTTTCTATTATTTTGCTTTACCGGTAGGTATAATGGATCTTCATTTAATTTATGAGTCATTATCTCCGGTGGAATATGTGTCATATATGAATCCGACCAAGCAAAACAATCAGTGTTAGTGCACAAAAATTTAAGTAACTTACTTTTTTAGCTCCGGGTTTAAGTTTATCCCAATATAAACTTTTCTCTCAGGACAGTAAATAAATAAGGTAACAACTTCGAGCTCTTCTATAATTATTTTGATAGTATCATTCTCCTCCGGTTCCTGAATCACATTAGATCTCATATTTATGTCTGCTCTGTTTCCCATATCTAATGCTGAAGTTGTTGAGGGTTCAATGTACCCCTCAACTGGACACTGTAATTGCTATTTTTCTTTTCCATCCCTGATTGTTCCACTCGCTATAGCCATCATATTATTTCTCGTGCTTCTCGTTGATCTCCCCCGGTCTGATAAATTTTCCACTATAATAAGAACTAATAACTTGATGCAAAGTTGATGGTACTGCATCCATCTCATGAATTCATGACCTTCCTAAAATTATGTTGTATGCCATGCCTCCACCACTTGGAATTTGGTGTCTTTTCACCACCCTTTCTGTCAGAGTAGACAACATAATCTCTCCCTTTGTTATTACACTTGAATTGTCAAACCCGAACAGAGATCGAGTCTTGGATATTATATGGTATGTTGTTTGCATTTAGTTGATCACTCGTAGTAATATAATATTTACTGAGGTGCTTGGATCAATCAAAACTCGTTTCATATTAGTATTATGAACATGTAAAAAAATTACCTATGCATCATTATGGGGTATGAACAAGACATTTGCGTCCTTATCATCAAATGTTATGCTTTATCCTTCTAGGATTTGTCGAATACGTTTCCTGTGGGTCACATATATTTTAGCTATTCTCTTTGTAGTTGTATATGCTACTCTATTAAGTTCTTCACCTCCGGTTATTATATTCACCGTTCTTTTTCGATGATGGCGGCTTCAGTGGTTCTTTAATGTTCTTCATATAATATTGTTTATCTTTCTTACTAAATAGATCAGTGAGATCGTCTTTCTTCAATAGATAATCAACCTCTGCTTGTAGGATCCTGCAATCTGTTGTTCTATACCCATGATTATTATGATATTCACACTAAATTTGCTGACTCCTTTTGCTAGGATTCGACCTCATCTCTTTGGGCCACCGTACCTTGTCTCCTATTCCTCTTAATATTGCTACTATCTATGAAGTACTTATGTTGAAATTAAAATATGATAATTTTGGTCTTGGACTCTATTCATTGTACCTTGTCATATCTTGTTCCTTCCTAAATCGAGAAGAGGAACCTGCCTCCTTCTGCCTTGACCTTTGATCAGATCGTACCTGTTCTGATTTTGGTACTTGATCTCGCTTTGACGGTCCCATATAAGGCTTGTACTTAATTTTTTACATTCCTTCGCTCTAATTCTGATCTTCTAGGCCCGAACCTATCTTCCACTTTCAGTTGAGATACGTATCTTCTTCTATTTGAAGCTTCGTGATGTACCTGTTATAAACATCATTCCAAGTGGTCGGTGAAAATTCTCGTAAATTTTCCTTTAACCTTCTCGTGGATTCTGAGCTTCTCTCGTTCAAGTACCGTGCAAAAGCTATCGCTTCCAAATTATCAGGTATGGGAGGTAGTAACATCCTTTCTTGTCGAAAGCGATCTACAAACTCTCTGAGTGATTCTGTACTTCTTTGTTGTATTTTGAAGATATCTTCCATTCTCTTCTCTACTTTTTGGGCTCCCAAAATTATTTTAATAAATGAATCTGAAAGCTCAGCAAACGAGTCAATTGAGTTTTCAGGTAAAAGAGAATACCATTTTAGCACCCCCTTTGTAAGGGTTTCACCAATTTTTTTCACCAACACCAATTCAATTTCTTGCTTACTAAAATTATTTCCTCTGACTATTGTGGAAAGCGCGGTCACACGATCTCGAGGATTGGAGGTTCCATCGTACTTAGGAATATCTGACATTTGAATTTTTTTGGTATCGACAATGGTTTTGCGTTGTTATTGGCAATGGCTGTTGTAAATATTTGTCCATATCCACACCTTTGATTACTGGTGGTACACCCGGTATCTATTCAATTCATTCACTTTAATCCTTAAGCTGTTTCTGCAATGTTAGAACTAGATTTTGTAAATTAGAATTAGTTACATGAACCTCCCGCTCTAGAGTTATTTGGAATTTTTTCACTTCCTAAGTTTTTNCCTTCTGCCTTGACCTTTGATCAGATCGTACCTGTTCTGATTTTGGTACTTGATCTCGCTTTGACGGTCCCATATAAGGCTTGTACTTAATTTTTTACATTCCTTCGCTCTAATTCTGATCTTCTAGGCCCGAACCTATCTTCCACTTTCAGTTGAGATACGTATCTTCTTCTATTTGAAGCTTCGTGATGTACCTGTTATAAACATCATTCCAAGTGGTCGGTGAAAATTCTCGTAAATTTTCCTTTAACCTTCTCGTGGATTCTGAGCTTCTCTCGTTCAAGTACCGTGCAAAAGCTATCGCTTCCAAATTATCAGGTATGGGAGGTAGTAACATCCTTTCTTGTCGAAAGCGATCTACAAACTCTCTGAGTGATTCTGTACTTCTTTGTTGTATTTTGAAGATATCTTCCATTCTCTTCTCTACTTTTTGGGCTCCCAAAATTATTTTAATAAATGAATCTGAAAGCTCAGCAAACGAGTCAATTGAGTTTTCAGGTAAAAGAGAATACCATTTTAGCACCCCCTTTGTAAGGGTTTCACCAATTTTTTTCACCAACACCAATTCAATTTCTTGCTTACTAAAATTATTTCCTCTGACTATTGTGGAAAGCGCGGTCACACGATCTCGAGGATTGGAGGTTCCATCGTACTTAGGAATATCTGACATTTGAATTTTTTTGGTATCGACAATGGTTTTGCGCTTGTTATCGGCAATGGCTGTTGTAAATATTTGTCCATATCCACACCTTTGATTACTGGTGGTATACCCGGTATCTATTCGATTCATTCACTTTAATCCTTAAGCTGTTTCTGCAATGTTAGAACTAGATTTTGTAAATTAGAATTAGTTACATGAACCTCCTGCTCTAGAGTTATTTGGAATTTTTTCACTTCCTAAGTTTTCAAGCCCCGAATTGGGATTTTCAATAGTTGTATTAACTGGTGGTAGAACTGAAACTACGTTTGACACACTGTCTGTCATGGCTCGTAAAGCTTCACCAATATGCTCAGCGATAAATTGCTTCGAATCATCCTGCAGAGTTGATTGTTCTTCATTTCTCTGCTCAATATTGCGACTAGACTATCTAACGAGTGAATTGTCACGTGAGCGTTGTGGAGAATGTGTGGGTGAATTATGTGGAAGAAATCCTCCTTCTCCATTTCTCTACTGAGTAATTTGGTCAGTTCCAGACATAATTTATTGCTAAAGATAAATTATATAAATAAAAAGTGAAACGACGGTTAGATTTTCTAGTAACATAACCAATTCGTTTAACCCAAAAAATAGTATTTGAAGTCAAAGAAAATAAATCAAATAATTCGAGTTTCTAATAACCAATTTACTTTATTTTTTCAAATATAATTGATATAAAAACAACAACAACAACAACAACAACAACAACAACAAGGAAGTGAACTAAGAGAATAAAGAAGTAGAAATCTTATTGATGATTGTCGCTTTCTCCCAGTAGGAAAGAATAATTCTTCTAATAATGGAGAACAATAAGAATTTCGGTAATTGACAGTATAACTTAGCAGGATTTTCGAAGGGATACAAGATATAAGAAGGAGGGTTTAAATAGTACTATCTCTTGTAACTGTTTGCCTTTTTTAGATCCTGCCAGTTACTGCTATTTACCGCATTAATTGCTCGTTACAATGAGTGATTTATAACGGTTGAGGCAATAATAACAAATTACGTGTAATCAGGGATTTGACTGATTCTTTTCATATTCGTAGCCATTAATGATCTTTTCATATCCAAAGCTATTAATGACCTTAATTATCAACCCCGTAACTATTTTCGTATATTCAACCTTGCGACATACAGGTATTGTATCTGCACAAGCGATCCCGCGGGTGTTTCTCAAAACTCCAGTACACGTCATTCTTCTTGTCGTTTTAACTCCCATGACACATATCATGGTAGTATTAGTCCACGCGGCAGGTTTATTTTTCACTATTATGAGACCAACACACACACACACACATATCATATTGATATTTGAAGAATTTAAAATTATAGTATCTTTTATATAGTTTTTGAATATTAAATTTTGAACTTAAAAAATTAAGATAATCTAATTTAATTTAACTTCGAAGATTAATCAAAGTAACTACGGAGAAAGTGACAAGTAAATAAAAAGTGAAGGAGTCATATGTAACATTTTAATGAGAGGCAACTTCTTATACGATTGCTTTTGTGTAAAAGTAAATACAGTCAGACCTCTCTGTAACAACAACTCTATATAACAACCATTCACTATAAAAGCCAAATTTTACTCAGAATCGATTTTT
>AWOL01S0124973.1:0-16716 GCA_000715115.1 Nicotiana otophora | reverse complement strand
GCAAGCTAAGATCTTCATTTAAGTTTCGTCGTCATCCATTATCCAAACAATAGATATGTAGTTAGAAAAAAAATAAGCAGACTCACACGTCAATGGGTGTTTATAAAATCATACTCTCTGTAATAGCTGAATGATGTGTTCGCCACGGNTTCATTATGGTATTGGAGCAAGCTAAGATCTTCATTTAAGTTTCGTCGTCATCCATTATCCAAACAATAGATATGTAGTTAGAAAAAAAATAAGCAGACTCACACGTCAATGGGTGTTTATAAAATCATACTCTCTGTAATAGCTGAATGATGTGTTCGCCACGGTGAGTCATATATCTATTGTTATGAAGCCAAAGAGCTCTGTTGAATTTCAGCTCAGAAATGTACAAAGCGGTCGTACTTCAATGAACGTAAAATATTGGAGTTGTTTGCCACGTTTGAAAACCTTATCTTGGTCAAGTAGTCAAGTTTGATGACAATTCTATGTTACTGTGCGAATATGCTCTACTGGTATATTAAAATGAAAATTTTGACTAGACGTACGTGTTCAATCATGACTCTATCATTCACATTTTGACGACTTCATTAATAAGCAAGTAGTAGGCAGTAGCTATTACTATGTATGCCTTTGTAGACTTGGCCGTCACCAAAATTAAGAATAATGGACTTCTAATTTGGAACGAGATTTGCCGCCAGCTCTTCCGTTACACACCGATTTAATCAAGTGGACAAAATTTTGACATCTGTTTTAAAAGGCAGAAGTGGGCACTCGTAAAATACTCCGGGCTTACGTGTGGGGCTTAGTTTCGTGAGACTTACGACTCGGCTATCGGGGCTTACGACCCGGACACACCCAACGCCTAGAGTATTGGGCTCGTCTAATAGAACTTTATGCAATTGTGTGTAACTAACCTTGTAAATCCTCAAATTTTCTTAATAAATCGTTACTATTCAAAATTACTTTTTTCTTAATCATAAATCATTAAGTTGAGAGTATTTTATGTCATAATTAAAATAAAAATTATTGCACGTTATCCACTAAGACTGCTATGATAGTAAATTTTAAATAAATCTTTCATTTAAAAAGTATTTATTTATTAACTTTTGTTATGTCTTTATTATATAATAGTCCATAATTTTTTTAATAATTATTTTCCTTAATATTATTTTTTTGACGTTTACGAGATACAATATTTATTAATTTAATAGCTCAGTATTAGCTAGTAACTATTTACAAATAATTAGTTATCATGGTATAGTATGGTGCATTATGTGTCACTTTATTAACTTGTTGAAACTTAAAAATAAATGATGCTAGAGAGTCATATTTAAATTGTGAATTATGTTTTTATATAAATTCTCTTTCTAATAGAAAGCATATTAAATAAAAGGAGTATTTAATAAAAAATCAAATTATAATATCGGAATTCTTTCAAGTTTCATTACTCCTTAAAAGATACATATCAGATTCTGTATCGAATACGTTAGTTTTGATGTTTGAGTTGTAACGACGTTGCAGCTAATTTGCATATTATGATATATGTCATATTTTTCATATTATTCATAATTGAATTGTAATTTATAAATATTTTAAATAGATTATTTTTATAATTTTGTGATTTTAACGTAATTTTTATAATTATTTTTTATTTTATACTATTTTAAAGTTCTTGAAATTAGTAAAATTTAAAGATTCGTGGGACTTACCCCTTATGTCGCAGGGCTTACGCCTTGCCTCGTCAGAGATAAAACATCCCATCTCACGCCCTTACCTTTTAAAACATTGATTTTGACACGTGAGTAAAATGTGTACGTACTCCCTTAATTTAGATATACAGTATACTCAATAACTCAAAGGTGTTGAAATGGCATCATTTGCGTTTGTCTGCAAAAAAAAACAAATACCTTTTTCTTTTTGGAATAAGTAAGTAAAGTTTTGCAAAACTGTGTTTGATTAAAAATTTTGCAAAAAGTTGAAAACCCTTTTCGCAAGAAACATAATAATTTTTTGCATTTTGATCAACGTGAAAAGGTCGATTATCCTGCAAAAAGTAATAAGAACACGATTTTTCCAAAGAAAAAACAAATACCCCTAAAGTCTTTGACATTATAAATTCAGCCCACCGTTTATTAAACTTTCACCGAGCATTCCTAATTATCTCACCCCCACGGCCCCACCATTTAATACGATATAATCTATGTATCGTTTGAATGCATGTAATAAAATTAACATCGTTTTAGTTTCACCTAATATCACTAGTTGTTATGTTTGATTGTTCCAAACGGGTGTGGTAAGTTGTGTTTGATTGTTCCAAACGGGTGTGGTAAATATTGGAAGAATTGATAGTTCTTTTGAAAATGTTTATCCAAAGTTATGAGTGGATATTTTGAAGGGTTACATCCAAACAAGAAACAACAACTTCATCCAAGAAATTCTTGCAATTTCTGTTATCCGAGTACATCTCAGCTTCAAAAACAATGTTTGGTAAACTAGATTGAAATTATTGAAAAAAGATCAACAGTTTTTGAAACAAATCCCACTTTAAATTTCGTCATCCTTCTTAAAAACTTCACCAGGGAAAATCATCTTCATTTCTGTTCAAACTTGATAGGCCTGTCTGTAATATTTAACCACAATTTACAAAAACTGTTTTATAAGTACTAAATTAGTCGTGTAAAATATGGTCCGGACTTGAGTTTTCATATGTTGCCAAAGATATAATGGATATAAAAAGCCATATATATAGTAGTATATACATTGACATGCAGCACTTCTCTCGAAATTTTACGGGGCCTGACCTAGAAGTTATTCAAATTATATTGGAATTTAGCTCAAAAAATAATGTCTTAAGATTTGTGCGTGTTATAGCCTGTTTAGCCAAGCTTCTCCAAAGGCCAAAATTGATTTTTTTTTCCAAAAGTATTTTTTTTTCTCAACTTATTTGGCCAAGCTTTTTTGGGAAAGAAAAGTGCTTTTGGGAAGAAGAAAAACAGTTTTTGAGAAGCAGAAAAAAGTAAATTCTTCTCAAAAGCAGAATGAGAATCAGTTTTGACTTTTCTTCTTAACAAAAATACCCTTAACAAAATATAGTATATACCAAAATAACCGTTAAATATACTTAGGATATTAATGTATAAGTATTTCTTCTTATTTTTAGGATAGTTTTCTAATATGTAGTGACTTTAGGGGTGAATGCTTTTATATTTGTTGAATGATTTTTAATATATAATATATTGAAAATAGGAAACTCCTAATTAAAAGTTAAATTACTAAAATACCCCTATTATTTAACTAAATATCCTATTAACTTATTTTATAAAATAAAAAATCCCATATAAAAACATCCTGTTTGAAGAGTCTCTCTGCCTACAACGTCTGTAGTTCATCTGCGCCTGTCAGCCCTGAAGCGTTGCCACAGTTTTATTCTATTATTTTAAAAATCAAATTCTCAGCAATTCTCCCTCACTTTGCCATCTTCTTCGATTTTCTACCTCGACCTGTCATGACGTCATCCTTGTGATGTAAGTGACGGAAGTGACTGAAACTCCCGTTTGTACAGTTTCCTAGGCATTAAATGCGCGTCAGTCGATGGTCGGCCACCGCCAATATTGAACCGTCATTGTGAAATTTATAACTAGCCCCTCTCTCCACTATTTCGAACTTTTACTTTTAGATTCTTAATCTTCAAAACTTTTTATATCTTCTAACCTCCTCATCTGCACATCTACGATTTTCACTGCTACCATCCCCTCAAAACACTAAATTATCATCTGCATCTATTTTCAACTTCAAATCCATACAAAAATGGCAAAAGCATCAAAGATTGTTCCTCAAAAAGGAAAACACTTCTTCATTGCAGCCGGCAGGCGACAAAACACTGGTGGAGCCACGACCTGAAGAGTGTGTTCCCGGGGGTGTGTTATTACTTTTGACTTCAAAACCGATAAAACCTCGTCGATTCCTGGTCGATGCAAGCCAGTGTCGAGGTACATATGCTCGATAACTAAAGGGTACCTTAAGCAGGTAGGGAAAGACTGCAACCGGAAAGACAAAGAAGTGGTGATATCGACCCCGGAAGAAGACATTACCACTCATGTGGAAGGGTTTTTAAGTGGTTATACCTACCCTTTCACGCTGGGCCCCCTCGACCCCGTCGTCATCGATTTTTGTCGTCAGTACCAGATAACCCTAGGCCAAATCCACCCTTCTTTTTGGCGAATTGTTATTCTGCTCCGATTCTTCGTGAGCAAAGTCGAGGGGTTGCCTTTCACCCTTGAACACCTCATCAGGTTATACAGCCCCTGCCTCTATCGAGGCGGCTTGATAAAACTCCAACGTCGGGCCACCAAAGTGCTGTTCTCGAGCATAGACAAGGACAAGGACCTAGGCTGGATGGGCCGGTTCGTTCGAGTGAGGACGTCCGACCTAATCCCGGCTGAGAAGATGCCATTTCCTGAGAAATGGAATATGAAGTGTAAGTATTGCTCCATTGTTAATTCTTATTTATTGTTTTGGCCCGTTGCTTCTTCTCATCGATATCCTTTTCTGTGATGTAGCAGTTGCTTGGATGCCCGGTGCAATTCCTAACCTCAAGAGATGGGTCGGGACCTGGCCTCGACCTCTTCGTACACTGAGCGCTCATGGCGCGATTTATCAAAGGGCTGATGGGAGGCCAAAACTCATGGTAAGCCCTTGTTCTATGTCCTTGATGATTCGATCAAAATGTCTTTCTGATACTTAATCAATTTTCCTACGTGTAGGCTTGGGCAAAGATGCGGTCATGAGGCCCCCGTCTGGCAAGGAAGAGACCTTGGCCCCGGTTTCGAAACCGGTGAAAGACAGCAAGAGAAAAAGGGCCTCGGATTTCGAGGATCCAGAACTTAAGACAAGGACAGCTCATAAGCTGAGGAAGAACACCATCCCTCTGACCGAAGAATTTGCTTGGCGTCTAAGGGATGAAGACGTAGAAGAAGAAAATGATGATGACTCCACACTAGAGGCCCGAGTAAAGAAAACCATTGATGCCCCAAAGACAACTGGATCGATGGTGGTTGATGAGGCTCCGCCTCGAACTGAGGGGATATTGGAGAAGGACTCGGGCAAAGTCCCCGAGTCATTAGAGATCGAGGACGTCTCCCACCGAAATGAACGAACGGTGGGTATATTTGAAGGGACCGGCCCTAAAGCTCTTCGAACTGAGGAGAACTCCCCAAGTGACTCCCTTGGGGCAATAGTAATCGGAGACTCGCCCACTCTCCCTGCTTTTTCTGAAGGGGAGATTCGGGAAGCTCGAGCTTTGGGGACCCTCGAGGTAGATGGAGCTCATGAGGGAGAGGACCCCTTCCGTGATTTGTTTACAAGTATCGAGGATGTTGCCGGCCCGAGCGATGCATCGAGTCTTTTCTTCGAGGCTCAACGATCCCTAAATCAGGTAAGTCTCGCTTCCCTTTGTTGATGTCATATTCTTCCATTTTATGCCTAACCTTTTCTCTTTTCATATAGGCTTTAGCTCTATATCATGAGGCGTTTTCCAAGTCTCGGGCGGAGCTGAGCCGATGTGAGGCTGACTTCCGAGGGCTTTCGGATGAGAGAAACGCCCTCAAACTGCATCGTAGGCAGAAAGAGGAAGAGATCAGAGATCTTCGAGCCGAGTTGGCCAAGGCTCACCAATATCAAACAGATCTGATCGATCAGGTAATGAAAATCTTAAAATCTCATGGGCTCGATTCGGGAACGGTAGCTAATATTTCAATCTCACAGCTGCAGCAGAAAATTGAGAGGATCGAGCAGTTCCGTGAGGAGGTCGACACAATAAAGGCGAAGTCCTTAGGGTGGAAGGAAGGTATGGACCACTTTGCTGCAGAAAAAGAGACTACTCGAGCCCAATTATCATCGATCAAAAGTCAACTTCAAGGCATGAAAGAGAGGAGCTCGACTCAAGCAAGGAAAATAGAGGAGCTTGAGGCTCGGTTGGCTTCTGAACTTGCCAAGGCCAAATTTGAAGTAGAAAAAGCAAAGGCCGAGGCGGATTTGATCGTGGCCGTCTATCGGGCCGATGCTGAAGCCGCTCAATTCCAGGCGAGAGAGGCATCCGAGTCCGCTCACACTCAAGCATATTGGATTGTTGCACTCGCCAAATGCCAATCTCGGAGGGAAACCCTCGAGGAAATTCACGCTCGGGGTTTTGATCTTAACAATGAGATAGAAAAGTATAGAGAGCATGAAGCCGAAGCCGGAGCGCTAGCCACTTCCGATGACGATGATGATGATGGCAGTAAGAGTGGGTCCGAGAATGGGGAGGACCTCGATTTAGAAGAAGCTGCCCCCGGAGGAGATCAGGAACCTTAGGATTTTTCACTTTTGATCTTTTTGTATAGGATCCCGATCGGACCTTGTAAATATTCATATATATAATGATCTCTTTCCTTTCCGACTTGTCTTTATTTCTTTTATGCCTTGTGAAAATTTTGTTCATAAGTTCGAGGCTTAGGCATTTTGATCGAAACCGAACTTAGTGTAGTTTTTTATAATCGAGTGAGTACTTGCTCGAACTCGGAATAAGGTGACCCTTAGGTTTTAATTGAGTGAGGATGATTTCTTCGAACTCAAAAATAAACTAGCCTTTTAGGCTCTTAAATTAGGCTGATACGGCCATAGCAAAAAGAATGCATTTCTCCCCTTTTCGTCTTGATAAATTTATCATTTAATCATATAAATTATGTTGTGCCTTAACACAAAATAAAGGATTTGCTCGAGAGTTCGAACGGTTTCATACCCATTAGGATTTTCAAGGGTCGATATTATTGAGGCCCTTTGTTTCACAGTACCTTAGCATAAAATAAAGAATTTGTTCGAGAGCTCGAATGCCTTTGTATCCATTAGGGTTTTCGAGGGTCGATATTATCGAGACCCTTAGAAATTTAGCCTAGGGTAGCCTTTTTAATCGGTTATGAAAATATTCGAAGGCCTATTTAATAAAAGAAATTGGACGTCTCCGAACCGTGTTGATTTGGCCGTAGCCTTTAACTTGGGATTCTCCTTTTGTGCTTGTTCCCCTATTATACATAGAACTTGTTCGAAGTATCAGTCCCCAAGTGGGGTGGCCGTGACCTATAAAATCGAGGATTGCCTTTTTAAGGTCTTACTATCTCGAGGTTTAGTAATTCGATCGTGTCGGGTTTTTGGACGGCAGTCCCCAAGTATCGGATAAATTATTTGAACTTCAGTTATGATCGGCCCTTAAGCCAGTTTCCCCCATAGATCATAAGTATGAGATTACAAAGTATAAAGTTTAAAACATGGGGTATCTGGTAAGGAAAAATACTTCTTCCAATAAATTATACATGCGTACATGTTTTTCCATTAGGGCTCGAGTAATATACACGGACACGGTTCATTTGACCGTTTGGTCCTCTACAAAATTTACCTATCGAGACCCTGTCGACACGAAGTATTTTCCTTGTAACTATCCGAGGGTGATGCCCCCCAGTATTCGAGGTTGATTGTAAAGGAGGCTCGGATACTATTGAATTGCTCTAAGTTAGCACGAACAATGGTTGCCTCGTTAAAAACCTCACCGGAAAAACCCATTTAGGATAAAAATCGGTCTAAGGGAAAAAGAGTGCAACGCGTGCTTTCAGACCTAAGGACTGCATTTGAAGGATCCTTTGATGTCTTCGATTAAACACCTGCAAATTGTTAGTATAAAATATAAATGAAAATGGATAAGGTTGTACCTTAGCAATAATATCGTTTGAGGAGTGACACGTTCCAATTATTTGACAATTGTTCGCCGTTCATCGTGACGAGTTTGTAAGATCCTTTTCCGACAATATCGAGGATCTGATACGGTCCCTCCCAATTTAGGCCGAGTTTTCCTTTATTTGGGTCTCGAGTATTGAGGGTGACTTTTCTCAATACTAAGTCCCATGTTCTAAAATGTCAAAAATTGGCTCTTCGGTTGTAGTACCTTTCGATCCGTTGCTTCTGTGCGGCCATTCGAACGAGGACACTTTCCCATTTTTTATCTAGCAAATCAAGACTTGTATTCATAGCCTCGTGATTTGTCTCTTCTGTTGCATATCGAAACCTGACGTTAGGTTCCCCGACTTCGAACGGGATTAGAGCTTCGGCGCCATATACTAAAGAGAAAGGTGTTGACTATGTACTGGATTTTGACGTTGTTCGATACGCCCAAAAGACCTCGGACAATATTTCTCTCCATTATTTCTTTGCGTCGTTCAACCTTTTCTTTAGATTTTGAATGATGGTTTTGTTCGTTGACTCTGCCTGTCCGTTCCCGTTGGGGTGATATGGCATTGACAAGATCTTTTTGATTTTGTGGTTTTAAAGAAACTTTGTTACTTTGCTGCCGATGAATTCCTTTCCATTGTCGCATACGATCTCAGCAGGCATTCTGAATCGACATATAATGTGGTCACAAATGAAGTCAATAACTTCTTTTTCCCTGACGTTTTTGAAGGCCTGTGCTTCAACCCATTTAAAGAAATAGTCAGTCATAAATAAAATGAATTTAGCTTTACCTCGGGCCGATGGTAGAGGGCCGGCGATATCCATATCCCATTTCATGAACTGCCATGGGGATAGGACCGAATGGAGTTGCTCTCCGGGTTGGTGGATCATCCACGCATATCTTTGACACTTGTCGCACTTTCGAACAAATTCCTTCGTATCTTTTTCCATATTGGCCCAGTAGTATCCTGCTCTGATGACTTTGTGAACCAATGTTCGGCACCAGAATGATTTTCGCAAGTTCCCTCATAAATTTACCATAAGATGTAGTCGGTGTCTCCGGGACCCAAATATATCGCCAATGGTCCATCGAACATCCTTCTATATAGTGTTTCATATTCGGTCAATGTGAATCGTACGGCTTTCGTACGTAGAGTCCTTGATTCCTTAGGATCCGACGGAAGCTTTACGTTCTTTAGGTACTCGATATATTTATTCCTCTAATCCTAGGTCAGACTTGTGGGGTTTATTTCGACGTGGCCTTCTTCGATCACTGACCTCAAAAGTTGCACGATAATCCCCGTGCTAATTTCGTCGTCTTGAACCGATGAGCCTAAATTTACGAGGGCATCGGTTTCACTGTTTTGCTCTCGAGGTACATCTCGTAGGGTTCATTCTTGAAACCGATGTAATGTCACCTGTAATTTATCCAGGTATCTCTGCATTCGATCATCCCGAACCTCGAAGATTCCGTTGACATGGATTATCACAAGTAAGGAGTCACATTTGGCTTCGATGACCTCTGCTCCCAAACTCTTAGCTAGCTCGAGATCTGCAATCATGGCCTCATACTCGGCCTCATTGTTAGTTAACTTAGAAGTTTTGATAGACTGTCTAATTGTATTACCCATGGGCGGCTTCAAAACGATGCCTAGCCCGGAACCCTTCACGTTCGAAGCTCCGTCTGTGAATAGAGTCCACACCCCCGATGTTGTACCTGATTTTAATAATAGTTCCTTTTCGACCTCAGGTACGAGGGCTGGCATAAAGTTGGCCATGGAGTCTGCTAATATTTGATACTTGATAGCCGTTCGGGGTTGATACTCGATATCGTACCCGCTGATTTTGATGACCCATTTGGCCAATAGGCCCGAGAGTTCGGGTTTATGCAAAATATTGTGAAGAGGATAAGTGGTCACTACAAAAATTGGGTAACATTAAAAATATGGTTTTAATTTCCTCGAGGCACTTATTTTGGTAAGCGCTAACGTTTCTAAGTATGGGTACCGGGTCTCGGCCTCGCCTAGAGTTCGACTAACATAGTAAACAGGAAATTACGTATCTTGCTCTTCTCGAACTAGGACTCCACTTACCATGATTTTCGAGACTGCTAAGTACAAGTAGAGTTGCTCGTCTACTTTTAGAGTATGAAGCAACGGCGGGCTCGAGAGGTACCGCTTTAATTCTTCCAATGCATGTTGGCATTCCGGGGTCCATGCAAAATTGTTCTTCTTTTTGAGCAGCGAGAAGAACTTGTGACTTTTATCTGAAGACTTTGAGATGAATCGACCTAGGGCGGTTATGCGCCCTGTTAATCTTTGTACGGCCTTAACATTATCCACGATTGTGATGTCTTCGATCACCTTGATATTATCGGGGTTGATTTCGATACCCCGATTTGATACCATAAAGCCGAGAACTTGCCCAAGCCGACCCCGAATGCACACTTCTCCGGGTTGAGTTTCATGTTGTATTTCCTTAGTATATCGAAGGTCTCCTGCAAATGTGTCAAATGGTCCTCTGCTCGCAGGGACTTAACTAGCATATCGTCAATATAAACTTCCATTAGCTTACCTATTTGTTCTTCGAACATTCGATTTACTAGGCGTTAATAAGTGGCACCAGCAGTGTTTAGTCCAAATGGCATTACATTATAACAATAGGTGTCGTACTTAGTGATGAACGAAGTCTTTTCCTGATCCTCCGGGTTCATTTGTATTTGATTGTACCCGGAGTAGGCATCGAGAAAACTAAGGATATCGTGGCCGGTCGTGGCATTGATCATGCGATCAATATTCGACAGAGGAAAAGAGTCTTTAGGACATGCTTTTGTTCAAATCTTTATAATCTACGCACATCCTAAGTTTATTTCCCTTTTTAGGGACTACGACTACGTTTGCTAACTATTTGGGATATTTTACCTCTCGAATAGATAATATCTTGAGAGGTTTGGTTACCTCGTCCTTGATGAATGCGTGTTTTACCTCAGACCGGGGTCTTCTCTTTTGGTTTACTAGGCGAAACCTCGGGTCTAAGCTCAGTCGATGTGTAGCTATTTCCGGCGGGATCCCTATCATATCTAAATAGGACCAAGCAAAACAATCCATATTATTGATTAGAAATTTAACGAGTTTTTCCCTGAGCTCGGGGGTAACCCCGTTCCCAAGTATACCTTTCGATCGGGTTGATGCCTAATCAGTATGAGCTGCTCCAGCTCCTCGACTGTCGATTTGGTGACGTCGGAATCCTCGGGGATAATGAAGGATCGAGGGATCCAATAGTCATTGTCCTCGTCTGTTCCCTGCTCCTCCGATTGAGTCGAGGCTGGTAGTTGTGGTTTCTATTTAGCTTCCTCTTTTTCTTTGGATTCCGATCTTTTTGTTAATGAAAGAGCCGATACCGGTATCACTTCGTTGACCGCGAACATCTCTGTGACAGCGTATTGTTCCCCATATACCGTTTTTACTCTATCCGGTGTTGGGAACTTCAGCATTTGGTGAAGTGTTGAAGGAGTTGCCCTCATATTGTGAATCCAGGGTCTTCCGAACAGGGCGTTATATCTCATGTCGCCTTCGATCGCGTGGAACTTGGTTTCTTGAATAGTCCCAACTTATATTTACTGGTAAAATGATTTCTCCTTTAGTCGTTTCATTTGCCATGTTGAAACCATTGAGAACTCGAGCTGCGGGCACGATCTGGTCTTATAAGCCGAGCTGCTCCACAACCGTCGATCGAATAATATTGGTCGAGCTTCCTGGATCAATTAAAACATATTTAACCTGAATTTTTTTCACAAGGATAGAGATTACCAATGAATCATTATGGGGTTGTGAGATTCCTTCTGTTTCCTCATCATTGAATGATAAAGTGCCTTCTGGTGTATAATCTCGAGTTCGTTTTCCCCTGGTGATTGATACCTTAGTGCGTTTGAAAATAGGCCCTTGTGGAATATCGATCCCACCAACGATCATGTGAATCACATGCTGTGGTTCTTCCTGCTCATTTGTTTTGTCTGCATCCCTGTCTCTAAAATGATATTTAGCTCGGTCGCTCAAGAACCCTCGAATGTGACCCTCATTGAATAGACGGGCCACCTCCTCCCTTAGTTGTCTGTAGTCTTTGGTTCTGTGACCATGCGTACCGTGGTGTTTACATATTTGATTGGGGTTCCTTTGGGATGGATCGGTCTGTAGGGTCCTGGGCCATCTAGTATCGTTGATTCTCCTAATAGCTGACATAATACTTGATGCGTCGATGCTGAAGTTGTATTCTGATAATCGTGGCGCCTCGGTGGGATCGGCACGTTTATCAAAACCATTTTTGCTCATGAGCCCTCGAGAGCTCTGTCCTTGATCGTTCCTTCGATCATTTCGGATGGGATTGCGTCTCGGGCCGTTGTTTCTATGATCTACATTGTATGGCTGATATCGGTTTTTGTTCGGCCGAGGTTCTCTGTCAATATCTCTCTGAGTTATTCCAACGGGCCTGATCGGATAAGCGGAACCGGAAGGAGTCCCTAATTGATCATCATCGACCCTGATCTTCGACTAGTATCAATTATGTACATCAGCCCAGGTTACCGCCGGGTATTCAATTAAATTCTGCTTTAGCTATCGTGAGGCCACCAAACTTCGATCGTTCAAACCTTGAGTAAAAGCTTGAACAACACAATCGTTTGTGACTGGTGGTAGTTCCATACATTCCATCTGAAACCGAGATACAAACTCCCTTAATATTTCGTTATCTTTCTGTTTTACCTTGAAGAGGTCCGACTTCCTAGTCGCAATATTTATTGCTCCGGCGTGGGCCTTTACGAAAGAGTTTGCAAGCATGGCGAAGGAATCGATGGAATTAGGTGGCAGATTGTGATACCATATCATTGCCCCATTTGATAGAGTTTCTCCAAACATTTTTAGTAGAACCGATTCAATCTCATCATCTCCTAAATCATTTCCTTTTATCATACATGTATAGGAGGTGGCATGCTCATTTGGATCGGTGGTCCTACTGTACTTGGGGATTTTCGGCATGCGGAATTCCTTCGAATCCACACTCGGGAGGAACGACTTCTGCACGAACTTCTTCGAGTCCATACCTTTCAAAATTAGCAGTGCCCCCGGTATTTGATCAACTCAGGAGTTATATGTCTCTACTTTCTTGTCATTTGCCTCAATTTTCTTTTCTCCCATTTCAATTCATTTAGTGAGCTCCTCGAACATTTTTATAATGACGGGGTCAGTCCCCGATTCATTGGCATTTGACTTTTCCGGCACTAGCTCGGTCCTGTGAACGACTTAAGGTTCTACCCTACTCGGCGCTCGATGTTGATTTTATAATTATGTTATAGCGGCTTGTTGAGTCTGTAACATTTCAAATATCAATTGGAGGCTAACTCCACCATCTCCTCCGCCCTGTATACTTCGACCACCAGATCGACCTTCCCTACGTACGCTACCTTCGGGATCAGTGCCCAAATTTATATTTAGGATGATATGTGAACTGACGTCGATGGGGTTTGCAATTGGTACTCCCTCGAGATCAGCGTGAGGCACCTCGATTTCTAGGGCGACTATATTATCGTTTTCCCTGTGAAATCTGAAATCATTATTACTGTGTGTAGGTGTTGTTTGTGAGTTTGACATGCTTTTTCCTTAAAACAAAAACACTTACAAGAACAAGCGTAAAGTAGTGTGTGTTATTGGAATCAGTGTTAAGAAATCACTATTATCCTTAGACCCACGGTGGGCGCCAAATTGTTTACCCTCAAAATTGGATAACAATTAAACTTATAATGTGGATTTAAGGACACTTGACTTCACTTAATACCGATTGATAAATATGAATATTAAAGATAGAATTATACAATAAAGTAAATCAAACCAGTATTTGAGTAGCACTCAACCCTTGAGTTAAAGTATCCTCAAACTGATTGATGCAATGACAATAAAAACACAATAAGCTGAAGAAAAAGAGTGTGAGCGAGGAAGAAAATTATATTGCTTTGTTATCAGTCGTGGCTACAAATGGTTAGAACTCCCCTTTATATAGTAGATGAATTCTATATATGGTACAATTCTAATTACAGAAGAAAATCCTATGATTAACTAAACAACCATTCTTGAGTCGATCCGTTCCGAAATTTTCGACATGATCTTCGACTGGTTGTGGATATCTAGCCTTTTCATTATTACGCAATCTTTGGTATTGCTCGATACCTGTCTCGTTCGGTCTCGATTACTGTCGGCCTCGATCTTGGCAGGTGCCTCAAATCCCGATCTCGGTACCTTGTCTTTGTTCCTCGATCCGATATACTTCGAAGTCGTCCTTCTATGCAAATTCCGGTCTCGGTCAGACAGTAAAATCGGACGGGCCTAATTTTGTAATGACCCGGCCAGTCGTTTTGAGAATTTAAGTCTCGTTCGGTGGCATAAGGCCCTGAGCAGCTTCATATTATGTGTATTGACTTGCGTGCATGGTTAAATTCAGTTACCGGATATTTCGTAGTGATTTGGGACACTTAGTCCCTAAAACGAAAGCTTAAGTCTTAGGATTTTGACCGTAGTCGGAACTATGTGAAGATGACTCCTGAATGGAGTTCTGTCGGTTCCGTCAGCTCCATTGGGTGATTTTGGACTTAAGAGTGTGTCCGGATTGTGTTTTGGAGGTCCGTAGCTTATTTAGGCTTGAACTGGCGAAAGTCAAATTTTTGGAGTTTTGGACCGGTAGTGGAATTTGTGATGTCGGAATACGATTCTGGAAGTTGGATAGGTCCGAAATGTTAAATATGACTTGTGCGCAAAATTTGAGATCATTCGGACGTGGTTTGATAGGTTTCGGCATCGGTTGTAGGAATTTAAAGTTTCAAGTTCTTTAAGTTTGAATTGGAGGGTGATTCGTGATTTTAGTGTTAGTTGATGTGATTTGAGGGCTCGACTAAGTTCATTAATTAGATGAGTTTATTATGGTTGTATTCATGATATGCAATTGTGTTTGACTAGATTTGGACCATTCGGAGTCGGATAATTGATAAAAGGGCATTCTTAAGGACTGATTGAGCTTGGTTCGAGGTAAGTATCTTGCCTAACCTTGTGTGGGGGATTTTTTCCTTAGGATTTGAGTCTTCTATGTTGATTGTAGTCCATGTACGCGAGGTGACGAGTGCATGCTCGGACTTATTTGTGAAAAGGTTGGCCTTTTAGGATTCTTAGGTCCTTATATTCACTGAGTATGGAGTTGTTCTTGATATGATTAAGTTCCTATTTACTAGTTTCACCTCTACATGCTTTAATTCAAAATAATTGCTTCGGGATTCACTCTTATTGCCTAATTGACTCTTATTTGACTTAACTGAAGATTTTACCTCCTCTATTGTTATGTTATCTTTTCAAAACTGCTTATCTTTATTTGGAATTTATATTATTTCATCCTATAATTGTTCAGTCTTAATTGAGGTTATGATTATTTTTTCGCTGCTTATCCTTAATTGAATTGTTGAATATCCTTCATAATTTCCTCAACCTTAAAAGAAGTTTAGATATCCTATATCTTAGTCGACTTGTTTTATTTGGAATTAATTGACTCGTGTTAGCTTCCATGTTGTTAAAGTGTATATTGTGGGATCGTTGCTATACATTACTTTTCCCTTGTCGAGCTATTCTCTTTATGCCTAGAATTCCAGACTGTGGTTATTCCTTGTGAATTGGTTCTACACTTTCTTGTGATTTAAAAGTTCTTGAGTTGATTTACTTGCCGTACTTTATATTATTGCCATTGTTGTTGTTGTATTTATGGTGGTGATGCACGAGGTTTCTGCCGTGCGGTTGTTGTTATGGGGTTACACGAGGTTTCTGTCGTGCGGTTGTTGTTATGGGATTGCACGAGGTTTCTGCTGTGCTATTATTACTATTGATATTTGCACATGTGGCGTGACAAGGTGGTATATATATATATATATATGGGGGGGTTACGCATGTGGCGAGAGAAGGTGGGAGCATTATTATGCACATGTGGCGAGATAAGGGGCATTTATGTTACTATTGCACACGTGGCGAGACAAGGTGGGCTGCGTCAGGGTTTAATTTGTGATGATTTATTTCCTGGGGGCATTCTTGTTGTTTATATTTGTATAGTGGTATACGTATCTGTGTGAGCTTTATCTTGTGAAAGCTGTGAGAAAATATTCTATGTGATGCCCTTTTTTTTTTCCTTGTGCTTAATTGCTGATATGGACTACGGTAGTACACTTGCGCAAGCATACACGTAGTTAAGCACTCTTATCGGATAAGCGGTGTTCTTGATATTGTTGGGCATAGATGCTCACCCTTGTTTACTTGCCTTCTATGTGAGAATGACTCTATTGGCACGTGAGTCGTCAATGCGGTTATGAGGTGTCATAAGGGCACAGGATGCCAAGTGTTAGGGTTCAGGTATTGAGACCTATGAGTTGTGATTTCTCTGAGGTTCGGTACCTCGTGGAGTTGTTGACCAAAATCTGATGTAAAAGCGGTTGTAGTTGCTGAGTTATTACTTACCCTTACTGTATCTGTGATTCCGGATTTAGGTTGTGTTCCATTCACTTTGTCTGTGTTATTGTCATGATATTCCGCTGATACTTGTTATTTCCTTCCTTATTGCCATTACTGTATTGTGAGCCATATTGCATAGTCTTTATATAGACATCATACTTCTGTTGTTCATATACTTATACTTATTCAGTTTATTAGACCAGTGGGTGTCTTGACTGTTCCTTGTCACTACTCCACCGAGGGTAGTCTTGATACTTACTAGGCACCGTTGTGGTGTGCTCATCTACACTTCTGCACATTTTTGTGCAGATCTAGATACTTGTTCGTTAGCTAGTTGTGTGGATTGTTGCTGTGGAGACTCAAGGTAAACCTACTGCTGTGTTCGCAGGCTTCGGAGTCACCTTCCAGTTTTTGTTTTGCACTGTTTATTCTTATTTATGGACAATTG
>AWOL01S0124954.1:0-10895 GCA_000715115.1 Nicotiana otophora | reverse complement strand
GGAACTCATAGCCTGAATACCACACTGTGACAGATCTGTCCAGAGTCTGGGACAATCTCTCACCATGTGGCTGACATCTCCACACTCAAAGCAACCTCTCTGCAGATGTAGTTGTGGAAGTTGTCTGGTACAGGTACTCTGGGACCCATGGATATCTAAAATACCACGTGAAGCCTAAAGTGCAAACTGAACTAGCTGACCCACAAAACCTCTACCATGACGTACCGTTCCTCCAGAATAAGGATCCGTAGACCCTCCTAGTCCATGAGTCCTCTAATCCTCCCTGTCATCTCTCTCCTGGCCTCGCATAACCTTTAATCTGCAAGCGATCTCCAACACCTACTGAAACAAAACGTCCATCGCCAACTCTCGAGCTATGATGAATCCGATACCATAACTGAGCCCCTCAATGAACCTGCGGACCCACTTTCTAACGGTAGAAACCAAATCACGTGCGTGACAGGACAACTTATTGAATCTGATGGCGTACTCTGACACTGTCATAGTGCCCTGACGCAGCTGCTCGAACTCTATATACCATGCATCTTGAAAGATTTGGGGAACAAACTCCCCAAAAACATTTATGAAAATTAGTCCAAGTGAGTGGCGCTGCATCCGCCCGCCTACCCTCCTTATAAACCTTCCACAACTGATATGTTGCTCCAGATAATTGAAATATAGTATAAGCAACGCCGATCATATCCACAATACCCATGGTGCGAAGAATACTGTGGAACTTCTCTAGAAAACTCTGCGCATCCTCGGTAGCTAGGCCACTATAAGTAGGAGGATGATACTTCTTAAACCTCTCAAGTCTCAGCTGCTCCTCCTCAGATGCCCTTGGCCTAACCTTAGGCTGAACCAGAATAATAAGCTATGCTGGCATAACACCCGAAACCTGACCAAAGTGGATCCGCTGCTCTGGAGTACGGGAGGCGGAAGTCTGAGCTCCTCCCCTGATCTGTGAAGTAGCTGGGGCAGCTGGAATCAATCCTGCCTGACCCAATGTATCAAACATGCTCAGGAACTGGGCTAAAATCTCCTGAAGTCCAGGGGTAGCAACAGGCGCCTCCGGCACCTGTCCCCCAATCGGAGCTACTGGTGGCTCCTCAGCTGCTACTCTGGCAGGCGCTTTATTTGTAGCATGTGCTCTTCCTCGGCCTTTGCCTCTGCCTCGGCCCCTAGAAGCACCAGCTTTGGGGGCAGCGCCATTAATAACTGCAACCCGTTATCTCACCATTTGTGAGAGAATAGAATCATAAAGGCTCAAACTATTAAATCAATAAACCCGCACTATAGAAATGAAAGAAGTGAAGTTTCTTAATAGTTTCGTAGCCTCTCGAAGAGAAGTATAGATGTCTCCGTAACGATCCACAAGACTCTACTAAATTTTCTTATGACTCGTAGCACCTATAAACCTATTACTCTGATACTAACTTGTCAGTACCTAAAATCCATCCTTAGGAGTCATGATGGCACCTAGTCTAAGACTAGGTAAGCCTAACACTTACTGAATTAATAACAGATTTTAACCAATCGACTATCAAACATAAACCAAATATTTCTATATAAAGCCAACAATCCCAAGTAGATATGCACCATCCCAAAAGAGGTAGTACAAGTCATAAGCTCTACTAAGTTCACTAGAAAATCACTATGTACAACTGTTCTGAAATAGAAATAAATAGTACAAATTAAACTCCAGAAGGTGACTCCGAGGCCTGCGAACGCGACAGTAGATATACTGTGAGTCTCCACGGAAATACTCGACCATCTAACTAATGATCAACACGCCCTGAGGTACCTAGATTTGCACAAAAATGTGCAGCAAGCGTAGCATGAGTACACCACAATGGTACCCAGTATGTATCAATATTCAAGACTAACCTCGATGGAGTAATGACGAGGAACAGTCAAGACACCTACTAGACATAATAACATGTACAAGTATGAATATAAAACTAACATGGGACAATATAAAGCTAAATATGGTATGAAATAATGTTACAATACTTGCATTAAGAACTAGAAACAACAATTAACAACAAGAAGCAACATGTAATAATGCCTTAAAGTAAGTAGAATACAGTTAAAGTGTGGTGAAACCAAGTAAGGGAAAACATGTAATAATCCAAAAAGAACCGCTTTCACACAAGGTTTATACAAGAATTTCTCCGAGGTACCACACCTCATAATCACTATTTCACGGGTCCCAAATCACGAACGCTGATCACTTGGCATCTTGTGTCCACATTACAAATTACAATCGCACAGACAACTCACGTGTTGCACGAATAAATCACGTGCCAATACCATTAATACCTCATAACTGCACGGAAAACTCACGTGCTAAGAAACTAACAATATCCCACATCCGCACGGACAACTCACGTGCTAACAATAATAATATCTCATATCCGTACGGACAACTCACGTACTAATGGTACAACTCACGCACAGAAGAAACGTATACAATAATACATGTAAACAATCAATAAACATCAAGGTTCATCTTCTTAGACTGATATGAGCGACTAATTATGGTGAATGCTTGTGCAAGTGTTCTATCACAACTCGAGTCAACAAGTAAAATCGGAGACAACGAATGGCATGTAGGAAACAACACAACAAAATCGTATTATGCATGACTCACACAAGGTAGGCACGCCACAACACAAATATCATTAATAACAATGCCCCCAGTCCATCACATGTCATAACAAATCATCCCCGACATAGCCCCCCTTGTCTCACTGCGTGCGCAACAATAAAGTAAATACCCCCCTAGTCTCATCACACGCACATATAATCAACCTATCTTGTCTCACCACATGTGCAAATCCACATATATAGCCCGCCTTGGCATGCCACATGTGCAAATATCAATAATAACAATATCACGGACAACTCACGTGGGAACACCCCGACAATTCTCTCAACAATATCATGTGTTCCAAAACCATAAGAACACAGTATAACAACTCGCACTACATGTGCCCATATGCCACAATATTTCTTTACAATAATTCCAATACCACAACCACACATAGCCCTCGACTCAACAACACTGAGTACAATAACAACAACAATAACACGAGAGTACGCCAAGTAAATCAACACAAGAATTGCAAAACACAAAGAAACAGAAGAACGAGCTCACAATGAAAGACATAAAAAGTAATAATGGTTTCAAATAAGAACAACTCAATATGAGAGATAGTGTGTAACAATGATATCAAATAAGAGTAACTCAACAATAGGAGAAATAACATGTAACAATAATTTCAAATAAGAATAACTCAACAATAAAAGAGATAACATGTAACAACAACATCAAATAAGGATAGGTCATAGTGATATGCAAGGAAAAGGTTTCAGGAGGAGATTCACACATAGGGCCAGGAATCGAGCTGTAATTCTGGACACAAGAGGTCATGGTCACAACACTGCCCAGTTTTATATGGGCGAGGCACTGCTTTTAAAAGGCGTATGTGGGCTACAAGAGATGGACAACAAGGAGTTACTTAGCATCAACAACACCTACAACACACAAGGAAGGTATTCCATGGGGAGCTTCACATTCAAAGGCAGGGATCATGAACAAAATCTGGGCTTAAAATGGCATAGTCACCATGCACATTATGTACTTGACACTTGAAAAAATGCAATGTTTGGCTGCAGATCTTGGTATCGCAAATATTTGCAAGTACTTAACACATGAGAATGCACTCTTTCATGCAAACGATATAATCACCACAAGGTCGAAAGTCACTAACAAGCAGGGCCAAAATGGCAAACACACAAGAATTATTGTGTATTGTGGCCATCGTTAGCCACTTTTTAGTACATAATGTGATATAAATTTTGAGCACATCACTCAAGATTGATAATAGAGAGTATGTAATTTCATTACATAGGCAGCTACACTACTTAGATTCATTGACATTATGTTTTCTTTATTTTAGATATATATAAAAACCAACCCTAGGCACCTCGCTTAGCGGATTTATTTAAAAATAAATAAATAAATAAGGATAAGTCAACCATGGAAGAGGTATCATATAGTAATGAGTTCAAATAAGGATAAGTCAAGAATGGAAGAGGTAACATATAAGAATGACTTCAAATAAGGATAAGTCAACAATGGAAGAGATAACAATAACTTCAATTAAGGATAATCGACTACGGAAGATATAACATGGTAATAAAAGAGGCAACAACTTCAATTGAGGCATATGATAGTATATTTTGGCAATAAAGGGTAGAACATGAACCATTCATCTTCAAATAAGACATGTAAGGGTGAATTCAGCAATGGAGGATATAACATGACAAGACAACTTCATTTTAATGTACATAAGAACCTAAGGGTCTAACCCGGTCAAATTTTCACATATAAGCCGTGTACATACTCGTCACCTCATGTATACATCTTTCACGTAGTTCAAATAGTGCAAACAACTAGTCCCTACGGGGTAGTCCCCCCCACACAATGTTTGGCAAGATACTTACCTCAAAAGCCCTCAATCAATACTCTTAAATAGCTTTTCCTTTACAATTCACCTCCTCTCACCTCAAATCTAACCAAAATTGACTCAATAAAATCAAATAATGCAAGAGAAATCAATTCCAATAAATAAAGCTATGATCTTTACACAATTCCTCAAAAGTCAACAAAAGTTAACCCCGGGACTGCCCAGTCATAACCCAAGTCCAAGGGTAGATTCTGACTACCCATAACCCCACAAGTCTATACATGTGTTTTGTTTCAAAATTCGAGTCCAAATCAACTCTCAAAACTCAAATTCTCATTTTTCAAAATATAGACACTGTTTCTCAAAATTTCACTTTGATTCACATAATTTTGATATTAAAAGTCACATATAATCATGTAAATAGTTGGAAATTGAATAATTCACTTACCCAATGATTGTAGATGAAAATCCCTCTTCAAAATTGCCTCATACTGATTCTACGGTTCAAAGATGTGAAAATGGGAATAAAATCCCGTCCCTCAGCTTTTAGGTCCAGGCGCAGGTGTCGCAAATTGCGACCTGGGTTCGCAAATGCGAACTCCACAAATGCGACAATCATCACACCCCTGCTACAGTCACAATTGCGAACCAATTACACATCGCAAAAATGACCTATCTGATCATAAATGCGAACAAGCTTACCCAGCCCCCCCTCACATCACAAATACGAAGTCTGGGTTCGAAAATGCGAATCTTACAGACTTCAGCCTAATATTGCAAATGCTGGACCTGAGGCATCTGTGCAAAACCAACAGAACTTAAACTCTATCAAACACTCCGCAACACATCTGAAACTCACCCGAGCCCTTGGGGATCCAAACCAAAAATTAACACAAGTCTAAAAATATATACCACAAACTTGCTTATGTGATCAAGTCATCAAAATAACATCCAAAGCTATGAATCGGGCCTCCAAAACACATATTATCAACATGAAACTCAAAGACTTCTAAATAATACAACCGTGCATCCGATTCCTATCAAATAACCTCAGAATGACGCCAAACTTTGTGGACTAGTTCCAAATGACAAAACGTACCTATTCCAAGTCCCGAAATAGAGATCCAAATACGATAGCTATGTAGTCAACCTACGGTAAAACTTAAAAATTTCTAAGCCTGTAAATTTCCCACTTTCGGTAAAACAACACAAACAAACCTACGGACCTCCGAATTCGATTTTGGACTTACTCTTAAGTCCAAAATCACGATACGAACCTATTGGAGGCATCCAAACGCCGTTCCGGGGTCAACCTTATGAAAGTCAAACCTCGGTCAACATTTTCAACTTATGCTTCTAAAGTGAGAATCACTCATTCAAATAGATCCCGAAACATCGGAAGATCGAATCCGACCATGCACACAAGTCATAATACACAATATGAAGCCACTCAAGACCTCGAACCACTTAACGAAACCTTAAATCTCAAAGCGACGGTCGGGTCGTTACAACTAAAACTAAAGCAAGTATGTACTAATAAGTAGTTAAAATCCACACTTATCAACCACTCAGTACAAACAATGATAACATGTAATGTAACAATGAATGATAACAGAAGCTGAGATATGATATGTAAATGAAGAATCATGACTGAGTACATAATTGTAGTTAAAGCAGATAACTCAAACACAACAGAAATAACCTCATTGGGTCACAGCCTAATAAGCACATAGCCTAACATGATTTTTAACATGAATCACATCTCAATTACCCTAACAAGTATGGATTACACGGATAAAACAAGACTTGATAGCAACTCAGTACAAAAATCCACCCGGTTTTGGTTACCACGATGCACGCTCACACGCCCATCATCTCGCATGTGTGTCAGCCCAACACAACACAAATAATATATTTTTCGTGGATAAATACCCTCAATTCCAAGTTAAGAAATGTTAATTACCTTAAAACGTGTAACTTACTACTCCAACAAGCCCTTGCCTCGCTAATCGGCCTCTAAATGACTCAAATCTAGTCACAAACAACTTAATATAATCAATACAATCTACAGGAATCGATTCCATACGATAAAGCTAAGTTCTTTAACCAAAATCAAAAAGTCAACCCTGGTCTCGCACCTCGGAACCCGACAAAATTTACAAATTTTGGACACTCATTCGATTACGAGTCCAATCATACCAAAATCATCTAATTCCGAACTCAAATAAACCTTCAAACCTCCATTTTATATTTTTGAAAGTTGTCCATAAAATCTCTAATTTCTTCACGTTAAGTCACTAATTAGATGCTGAAAACAAAGATGGAATCATGAAATAATAACAAATTCGAGTCACCAACACTTACCCCGATCCAAATCTTGAAACTCCCTTCCAAAATCGCCCAAAATGAGCTCTACAACTCAAAATATAAATAATACTCTAACCCTTGATTTGAGTTTTTAAATCAGCTGCTCAGATGATCCTCTTAGCGAACATGGAAAATGCCTCGCGTTCGCGAAGCACAAAAGACACCAGCTGCAAAAAACCTACTACGCGAACGGAATGCCTCACAGAGCTATCCTACACGAACGCCTCTCTCTTACCAGGAATGTGAAGGCTTAAGGCCTGGTGCCCAAGCCAGCCTCACCCTTCTACGCGAACGTGACACTTATCTCGTGATTACGATGCACAACCCCTCTTAACCTTCACGATCGCATCTCCTTCTTCGTGAACGTACGGAATAAAACCATCTACCACCTAGGAACACTACGCAAACGCGACCACCATGTGGCGATCGCAAGGAAGGACACACCAGATATCAGATCAGCAGTTCCTCAAGGATAAACATAAAGCAGAACTTCGCCCGAATCAACCCCGAGGACCCCGAGACCCTATCCAAACATACCAACAGATCCTAAAATATGATACGAACTTAGTCGAGGCCTCAAATAACACCAAACAACATCAAAATCATGAATCGCACCCAAATTCAAGCCTAATGAAACTAATTAACTTCCAACTTTTAAAATAATGCCTAATTATATTAGACCAACTCTGATTGATCTCAAATTTTGCACACAAGTCATAAATAATACAACGGACCTTCTCTAACTCCCAGAACCAAAATCTGAGCATGATATCAATAAAGTCAACTCTCGGACAAACTTCTCAACCTTCCAAACCTTCAACTTTCTAACTTTCTCCAAAAAGTCTCAAACCAACCTACGGACTTTCAAATCAATATCAAGACTTATTCCAAAGTCCAAAATCACCACACAAAGTTATTGAAACCATCAAAATTTCATTCTGGAGTCGTTTATACAAAAGTTAAACTTTGATCAACTTTAACAACTTAAGCATCCAACCTTGGGACTAAGTATCTCAATTTACTCTGAATCATCCCTGGAACAAAACCAACAACTCTGAAAACTCACATAACCATAAAAGAACATAGAAAAAGAGATATAAAGGAGAACAAGAGTACAATACTCAAAACGACCGGTCGGGTCGTTACAGGCTTTGGACTTACACTGATGCTTGGAAAGTACTTATCATGGCATATGTAACATAACTTATTTTTAACATTTTCATGGATGGGTTTTTCGGTAAGACCACTGAATCTGGTCACAATAGGTGCCAAACTCTTGATGTTTTGAGCCGAAGTTATTTTTGGGCTGGGAGGAAAGGTAATTCTTGGTTGTGGAGGACATTTTGGGAGGCTAAATATTTTTATAACTAGAGGCTAATGTTTTTCATGGAGTTTAGCTACTTCAAGTGCATCAATCATTGTCTGAGGATTGGAAGCCCTCACCATGTGTCACGACCCAAATCCCACCACACGCATCGTGATGGCACTTAGTCTCTAAGACTAGGTAAGCTGATTACAATTACATTTTGAGCCTTTTTAAAAAAATATATAATTTAATAAAAGTGTCGAAACCAAAAGCAGAAAACAACTATAGCAACCTCCCAAGACTGGTAATACTGAGTAATAAACTCTAATTGAATATATACAATGATTTCAAGGATCGAAGTTCGAATACGAGTTGACAATACAATGCAATGGAAAGACTCCAATGGACTGTGACGACCAAGCAACCCTACCTTGAATCCTTACGATCACACTCTAATCTCTGTCAGACTCTGATATCTCCAATATCTGGCTCTGCCCAAAAATGTGCAGAAGTGTAGTATAAGTACACCACAGTCGATACCCAGTAAGTATCAAGACTAACCTCCGTGGATTAGTGACGAGGTACAGTCAAAACACTCACTAGTCTAGTAACCTGTTCAATATAGCATACAAGAATAATAGAAAACAAATAGCAGTGATATAAATAGCAAGGTAGCAAGAACACCATAAATAATGAACATAAGTACAACCAATTAATCAAGTCCTTCAAAATATACATCTTTTATCTATAAGTTTTTCAAATAAAAATCTTTAAAATGTAATCCTTTCAATTAAATATATCTCGAATATACTTCCTTCAAATAAATATCTTACGAATATAATTATTTCAAATAAATATCTTTCGAATATAACTATTTCAAATAAATATCTTTCAAATATAATTCTTTTAAAAATCTTTTGAATATAATTCCTTTTAGAACATAATTCCTTTCAATTAAAAGTCACCATGTGACACCTTATTTTATAATTATAAAAATTACGGGTCTTAGCCCACTTTCATATTTCCACGGCACCTCGTGCCCATATTTTTTTAATCCAAATTTTTGATAAATATATATTAATGCCTTATTTTAAACTTATTTAATTAATTATTTGCAGATACGGAATCCATAATAAAATTAGTTCCAAGAAATGTCAACCCAACCAACCACGGCATTTCACATAAAAATTAAAGAGGCAATCACACAAAATTATCATATAAATATAACCTTGACAAGCGATATAAGGATGTCTATAAATTTTAACCGGTATAATTTGTACATATAAACCAAGTACGTACTCGTCACCTCACGTACTATGATGACCCAAAAGGTCATCTTATATTTTAGAACTTGAATCTGCACTCTTAAGCCTTAAAAAGCTTATTTTTACCCTCCTCAATTTGCGTGCACAGCCCGGGCAGGTTTTCGGAAAGCTTTTATGTTGAAAACTAATGAAAATAAAAATATTTGCCTTAAAAGTTTATTTTAGTTAAATTCGGTTAATATTTTTGGTAAACGGGGCCGGATCCATGTTTTGATGGTCCCAGTAGGTCCGTATCGAATTATGGGACCTGGGCGTATGCCCGAAATCGAATTCGGAGGTCCCTAACTCAAGTTATGAATTTTTGAGGAAACATTAAAAGTATGAAAAATAATTATTTTTAAGGATTGATCGATATTTGGCATTATTAGTATCGAGTCCGTATTTAGCTTTCGGAGCCCCGTACAGTTACATTATGATATGTAAGACTTGTCTGTGAAATTTGGTGAGAAACGGAGTTGATTTGACGTGATTCGGACGTCGAGTTGAGAAGATATGGATTTTAACGTGTTCTTGAGAATTTCATTTGATTTGGTGCTAAATTCGTAGTTCAAGGTGTTATTTTGGCGATTTGATCATGCGAGAAAGTTCGTATGATGTTTTTAGACTTACGTTGATGTTTGGTTTGGAGCCCCGAGGGCTCGGGTGAGTTTCGGATAGGCCACGGGATATTTTGGACTTGGAAACAAATCTAGTTTCTGCAGATTCTGGCGTCTGGCATATCCTTCTTCGCATTCGCGAAGGTCCTCTCGCGAACGCGAAGAGTAATTTGGTGAGGCTGAGAATTCTGCTTCGCGAATGCGAAGGCCTGGTCGCTAACGCGAAGTGATGGGGGATTTACACTTCGCAAACGCGACCTGACCATCGCGAATGAGAAGCACTTGGGGACCTGGGGGAGGGTTGGTCATGTTCTTCTACGTAAACGCGCCCACTGGGTCGCGAACGCGAAGGCTAGGGGGGAATTTCCTTACGTAAACGTGAAGAAAGACTCGCGAACGTGAAGGACTTAGGCCGCTGTGCATCGTGATCACGATAGGCCTCTCACGAACGTGATGAAGGCCAGTCCAGTGACTTAAAACAGACTCCAAACACGGGTTTGAGCCATTCCTTGAACATTTTTCAAGAACCAAGCGGGTAGAGGATATTTCCAAGAGTCATTTTCTTCCCCAAATTGTTGGTAAGTGATTCTAAACCATTTTTTTTCAATTACCCATTACATTTCTTGAATTTTCAACCTCAAATCTAGAGTTTTCATGGTAGAATTAGGGGTTAGGGTAGAAACTAGGAATTTCGGGAATTTGGGGATTTAGACCACAATTTGAGGTCGGATTCCAAAACCAATTATATATTCGGGCTCGGGGATGAATGCGTAAAAGGATTTTGGTCCGAACCTCGGGTTTTGACCAAGCGGGCCCGAGGTCGATT
>AWOL01S0124953.1:0-14626 GCA_000715115.1 Nicotiana otophora | reverse complement strand
TTTTGTACTCTTATTGTTATAGTAAATTGCTCATCTCCGCTTGTGGACGTAGGTCATTTTGACCGAACCACGTTAAATTTGTGTCTTCTTTATCTACTTCAATTGTCGTTGTTATCAACTCCCATTGTCTTTGTTATTGTCATTATATCGTTGTTTGGCTATTTTCGCACTACCCGGATTCCCGATCCTAACACTGTCCAAGAACTAAGAGCAATCGATATTCTGTCTTTTAAATGGACTTGAAATCTAGTGATTGTATTAGTTATCAAAGGGGACATATCTTCCCTTGCACCTATTGTAATTGTTTCAAGGGGACATATCCCTATTTATCTATCCCTTTCTCATATTGTAATTGTTTCAAGGAAAGATGAAAAACGATAAATAAGATACTTGAATATGGCTTTGAAAAACAAAATGGGCTATCCAAATAGTCGTCATCCAATCACTTAAACGAAAAATATCCGGTGAATATATAATATGTGCATAATTTATGTATTTTATGTGTATAATTATATATACTCAATGTATAATATATTTATATAGCTATAAAAAAGTAAAAAATAAATATAACCGGCTATTTACGTAAAGATCCCAAAAAATGACACCAAGTAATCGTTGTAAGTGCTATAACATATTTAGTTTACAACAACAACAACAACAACAACCCAGTAGAATCCCATTAATGGGGTCTGGGGAGGGTAGTATGTACGCAGACCTTACCCCTACCCCGAAGGAGTAGAGAGGCTGTTTCCGAAAGACCCTCGGCTTAAGATAAATAGCAATACCATGAAATTCAGAATAAAGATGCAAAGCAAAGGGAGAGGGGAGATAGAGGGATAAAGGGAAGGGAGAACTATTAAAAATTTAGTCAATTTTAGCAAATTTTAGACCCCTCATGATATTGCTGACATTTTCTTCTTTTTTTTCCTCGAGACATTCAGGTCTGAAGTTACCATTCAGACGTTTGAACTATATTTTAACTTCAGACGTCAATTTCGAGTGGTTCTTAAAGCCCGTTTGGACATAAGAAATTTTTTTCTTTTTAAAATTTTTTTTTATTTTTTTCGAAATCAAAATTTATTCATAAAATTTCCAAATTTCACTTGAAGATGCATTTTGGAATTTTTCGAAAATTTAAAAAACTCCAAAAAAACTGTTATTCAAAATATTCACTCAAATCACTCACAAAACTTCAAAAACAACCCAAAATTATATTCATGTCTAAACACAACTCTAAATTTCAAATACCATTTTCACTTAAAATTTTTTTTCCTCCTATTTTAAAATTTTACAATTCTTATGTCCAAACGCCCACTTAGTCTTTGGCAGATCTAATTTCAGGCCCACAATTTCAAGTGATTCATAGGCAGTTAAATTTTAAAATTTTGTAAATTCCGGCTGTTATTTAAATCGGATCCTAAAATGGCTATTTGCGCACTTCCCATTTGACGTGTAAACCCAACTCAACCCAGTCCCACCCAATTCATCCCGTTTCCCAATTGGAAATTTTGCTTTTGCTTTAAAAAGTTATACCTCTATACTTATCATATTCAGTTTACTTGAGGGTATATCTGTTCTTATTTCTATCTACTGAAACCAGCGGTCGTTTATCAGGTTATTCGTTGATTACGTATCTAAACTTTGCTTTATGTACATATTCTCTTTTATCATTTGATTTAATTTACTAGATAATTTTATCGAGTAATTTTTTACTTGATTTCCTCTACATTAAGGGAATTATGAATCTTTAGCCAGATCAATTGATCACCCCTTTTTATTGCTGTAAATTTTAGATAATTTCTGGTGGATTTGAGTTAAAACTGAAGCTGCATTGGACACTCTCTATCTTCTAAAGCGCATTATTATAATCATAATTGTTGTTGTTGCTGTTAATTTTTTTTTTTAGGAGCTAGGGCTCATTCATTAGGGTGTTTTGTGATTATAGTGGACTAATTGAAGGATTCCAATTTCCCATTCAAACCCACCCTATCTTTGGACATAGTCTTGAAACCTGTTTCAAACAATCAAAAAGAACACTCTTAGCACTGATAAGCATCTTCCCTAGTATAAATAGGGTTTTCCTGTTTGCAGATTGAATCAAATTATTAAAGAAGTAAAATGACCTTATATGAGATGGTGTAAACTGCTGTCATTGTGCTGCATCTTTTCTGAGTTGTTTTCTCGTGACCACTATGTTTTATTTCAATTCACATTTTTTGTTCAATTCAATAAATAATTGAAAGACGGCGTTGCTTCTGATCTAAAGTATTACTTCTTTAACAAAAGATATAATGTCCTTGTACAAATAGTAGAGGAAACAAAAACATTTGGTGATTTCTTTCCATCTTTCCAAGCCTTTGTGAACAGAGTTACCCGGTACTTGTTGCTGGTGGGAAGTGTCAAGTATCCCGGAAAATTAATCGAGGTGCGCTTAAGCTGGCCCGGACACCACGGTTATAAAAGAAAGAAGATATAATGTCCTTGTATCTTATTTAATAGTGTTGCAATACCTAAATCCCAACCTAGTTGAGATCGGATATTTGGTTTTGGCAAATATTCATTTTGCTCCATTTGAAGTGATGCTTTACAATTTTTATTTTTTATTTTTTTTGGGTCTTTTTTCATTCTTGCTATTACAAATAACTTAAGAATATCCTTATCAACAAATGACTTAGTGATATCCGGCCAGAAAGATATTGAAGCTTTCTTTAGTTGCTAATCAACCTAGTTGGACGGTCTTACATAACATCATTCCCTAGTCTCCATCTCACAAGTAACTTCATAAGGCACACTAAAGTTTTTGAATTAAATTCTGGTAATCTTACTAAAGATGGATAAGTTCTAAGCTTGTTGTATACTTCATTTTGCTGCAGATACTATGAAACATTCCAAGGATCCTTTTGAAGCTGCCATTGAGGAACAGGAGGGCTCACCCCCTGAATCTCCTGTTGGTCTTGACGAGAATGAAAACGAAGACCAAGCTGCACTTAATGTTAGTGTTCATGGTGATGACGATGCTAATATTAATGCTGGTATTGAAAACCGTTTGACATCTGTCACTGCACCGATTTCTGTTGGTACTGCTGGTCCAAGTGGTAAAACAAAAGAGGAAGATGAGGAGGAAGAGGAAGAAAACATGGATGTGGAGTTAGGAAAGTTTGCATCAAGCAGTGATCCTGATAAAGTGGTGAAGATGCAGTGAGTCTTTGATTTTATTTATTCTATTTTTTCTTAGATTTCTTTTATCAACAAGAAGCCTATCAATCCTTGTGCTTTAGCATTCTGGTTTATGGATTTCGTTCTTCGAAAATCTGGTTGGACTACTTAATACCAAATGTTATTTGTACACAGTGAAAACTCTTTCTTCATAGTTATTAACATTATTTTCTTTCTATCCTATTTCTTTCCTGCTTGTCTGTCTGCTACAAGAAATGCTTATGTAATTGGTGTCTTTAGTTGCTACCTTTCAGATATCTGCTTATAAGTCCATAATCAGTGGATTCTTGTATTAAGATCTGTTAGAAATTTGATGAGGCATCTTGCTTAATATGATGCACGTAAATCCACAGGAAAAAACAAATGCTATTTGAGCTTTTAAACTAGCTCTATCCATAACTGTGTGAGGTGCCTCCTGGTAGCAATGGAAATACTGTCTTTCTGGCAAGGTACCTAGTTTTGCTTGTACTGGGATTAGTAAGTGGGGGGGAAAATGGGAAGATGACTAATGTAGATGGTAATTTAGTCATTGCAGCACCAATAAAAATAGAAATAGCTCATTTCAGTTAGTACTTTTCTGATTAGATTTTGCCTTTTGAAAAGTGAGGGATGTCCGGAGAACTGCCAAACCTGCCCAAACCATCAAGAAAGCTGAAACTCATAATTTATGCTTTATAAACCTATATACTCCCTCTATTTCATTTTATAAAACTTTGTTTGCTGGACGCGGAGTTCAAGATGTTAATTTGACTTATGTATTATATTAGTGGAAAGGATAGAAAATGTAAAGCTAATTTGATTGAGGAAACATCAAATGAAAGGTTAAAATAAGATCCAATGGAAAATTTTGACCAATTCCTAGTGTTCCTCAATAGAGAGTTGCTATCACATTTTAAGGAAGAGGGTCGAACATGGTTTGAAAACATGTTCTCGGTCTGTTAGGTTACAAACTGTGTTGTTTATTTCGTGTTTAATGGACACTGGAACAACATCAACAAGCATGTTTCTGTGGTGCTTTCCTCCCTGCGGAGGACATATTCAAAATTATCGTCATCATAAATGTCTCGTGTTCAATGTCTAACATAAGCCTGGAATCCTAGTGGCTGCTAACGTCACCGGCGTTTCTCCATTCACAGGTCCAGTTGTGTCATGGGAAGGCACATAAACAGGCCCCTGTGAAAAACTAATAGTTGCAGTAGCCTCCGCCTTGATTGCCTGCTTTGTTGTCTGAAAAATATGACCCCTACTATTGCAGCTATACTAATCAGAAAGTTACCCTCTCCAGAGGAATTGACCTAACAGCACAGCTACCTCAGTCTGGTTAGCTGCTTGCTGAGTAAATACATTAATTTTTACTTATTAAAAAAATATACATCATTATTGACATCCTATATAGTACTATTTGGATGCTATTGTATTTCAATCTAATCTCCTTTTTGCAGGTCTATACTATCCCAATTCACAGAGCAGCAAATGAGTCGGTATGAATCTTTCCGTAGGTCTGGTTTTCAGAAATCTAACATGAAGCGGGTATGTCTTTGATGCTCTCGCTATCTCCTCCGTTTAGCCTCTTATGTTTCCTTTTCTCGATGTGTTACAGATGATTTGTATTCTCACCCAAAAGTACCATAGAGGATAATTTGAGACTTTTTTTTCCATCTCTTGAAGAGGAGCCTTGGAGCAACATAAAGTTGTCTTTGTGTGACCTATAGGTCACGGGTTCGAGCCATTGATGCTTGCATCGGGGTAGGCTGCCTACATCGCACCCCTTAGGGTGCAACCCTTCTGCGGACCATGCGTAAACGCGGGATGCTTTGTGCTCCGTGCCGCCCCTCTTTTTTTTCCCTCTCTTGTGTGTATGTATGTCGCTATTCATATGTGTGTTGTTCATTGTCCGGGACAGGGGGTTTGGACAAAATGGCTACACTGAGAAGAAAATTGGGTAGCAGTTCTTCATTCTCTGTCAATTGATCCTTCTAATATATGTCGAGGCTCTCTAAGTGAACAGTTCAATTACTACAAACCAATGAATTAGCAATAGGAATAGAGTAGAAAAATGCTAATCTCATTTGCAAGCAGACTCTTATTTGCCAACTCCATTTTTCATGTCTAGTCGTAATGCTAGTTCTGCTTCCAGCCTTCCATATTTTAAGGTTGGAGGGCTTTCTTATCTGACATTTAACCATTTCCTTTCGTCTAGCCAATTAAAGCAATTAGTGTTTTGTCTTCCACCGAGAACATATATTTTTAGAACCTCAAATCTTTAGACGCCAAATTTTGGGCTTATATTTCGGAACAATAACCGTTGCTACCTTATAAGGACACCATTGAAATATTTGGTTGTCCACTTTCATAATGTATCGTTCATGATTTGATTTATGTATCATCACTCTTCGGCACTTCGCCTATGTTGTTGTCTATGCAGTTACTGACCAGTATCACAGGAAGTGCAAAGATATCTGTCCCAATGACAATTGTGGTGTCTGGTATAGCAAAATTGTTTGTTGGTGAGCTTGTCGAAACAGGTTGGTAGGCATTTACAAGTTTACACTAGAAAAGTAGATGAGCCCAAAATATCTTTTCCAGTGAGGCGTAGTGGACTTGGTCGATTCATTAATGGGTAATGCAGTAGCAGCCCTTAGAACCATCCATGAATGAGCATGTTGCCCAGTAAAGTTTTAAAGCACTTTACCTCTTAAACTTGCTACTATAAAAGTAACACCAAAATGGCTTCTATTGACAGACTCATCAAAATTCAAACTGTAAAGGAAAAGGCCTGTGCTTGGCTTGCTAGCATCTATGACGTGTCTGAAGTAGCATTTGACATGTGTTCAGTTAATTCAAAAAGCTAGACATGTCATCTAGGGATAGGAAGAAATAGAACTTTTAGACCAAGAAAAAGTGTAATGATATTCTTGCCCCTTTTGACCCAAGCATCCTATCATCTCTTTGATGCCCGCACTTGTGGCTGCCTTCTCTTCATCAGAGCTCAATTTCACTCTCTGTAACTGCCTCTCCTCTGCCCTCTTTCCACAATTGACTTACTGAGCTTTATGGCTTTATTAACAGAAAGGTGCCTGGACTAATCTTTTAGTAGTTTTAGGTGAAAATGCATCATTCTTTTTATCAATAAAATCTTTACCTTATTCCAAAAAAAAAAAAAGCATCATTCTATCCCAAGTAATCACTATATTTTTCCATGGAATTCTTTATCCAGCTAGAATGGTTATGGCGGAGAGAAAGGATACAGGGCCAATCAGGCCGTGTCACATGAGAGAAGCGTATAGAAGGCTAAAACTTGAAGGCAAGATTCCAAAAGGATCAGTACCCAGGCTTTTCCGCTAGCCAACTACAGAAGCAACTTGTGCTTTTATTTCAGGTTTTCTTCGTCCTGTTTTGCCTACAGCAACTTGACTTTCAAGATCATTCCCTTTTTGGATTGTCATGACTCGTTCCTTGCTCTACTTTTTCATGCCATATAAACATTGCTGGGCCACAGAGCTTTGGAAGGTATGGAGAACGGATTGCTACAAGTCTGAATTCCTGGAGCCTGTTCGTTATGCACTTTCCATCAGAAGGAAGTTCCTTAACATTTGGAAGAGATAGGATGTTATTATTTAAGCTATCCCTAATTTCTGAACCCAAAATGGGGAAAGAGAACCAAATGTTCTTGAATTTTTCGGCTAAAACGTCAAGCATTGTTTTATTCTGTAGACTGTCTGCGGAGCGTGTGAATATAAGAGATGATTTGAGCCTTGGGAAACAACACCATCAATCTTTCTATGGAGTTTCTGTCTTTTGGTTTCTTTTGTGCATAAATTACTAGTAGTTTAATTTTTATCTTAAATATTTCTTTCTTTCTATTTCTACTAATGTTAACTTTCCTTTTTATTCTTTAAATCACTAAAATAATCAATTTCCATGCAACTTTCCAGTTCCCACGTCTGAAGTTTACTCGATTTTCCCATCCCGAAATGGTGAACCCATCTTTTCGAAATCCCCGCCTCTGCTCACTGTCGCTCACAGAAATCGGGTTCTTTAACGAAGGGATAGACCATATCGAATTTCTATAATGATTGAATGTGAAATAAATCTAAGATCATACCGAATGAAGTGATATAACAAAAAATATTGTCGCTCAAAATTAATACATAATTTTTGCTAAAACTGGATAAAACAAAAATAAAGTATTCCTACAGGCAATACCATCTTTGATTTCTTTCAATAATATAATGGTCTCGAAAGTGGATTTGTCTCCAGTCTATTATTTATATTGAATTTGACCTAACTATTTTGTTTTGAAATCTCTAGATGTTTATTTAGGGCTCTGTAGCTTCCATATTTTTTACGTTCACTGTAATATAGTATTACCTAGTATTTTTTTAAGTTACCCACTACACATCCAATGCAGACATCTGCCTCCATTTATTTTAATTAAGATAAAGTTGTTTGAATCTATATAAATATCTTAATATTAAGTTTTTGCATTTAGATGAACGCTCACTGAATAAGTAAAACACTTTGTTATTTGAAGTCTATCTTTATTACTCTCACTATATCAGTTTATGTGACACAATTTTTTAATTAGTCCCCTTAAAAAAAAGCTATATTTTTATATTATAAAATAATTTATTTTTTAAAATTATTTATTTTATTTTTAATGAGAAACTTTTATAGTTATATAAATGATATGAGTATATGTTTAAGATCACTAGTTTCAAAAGAGTCAAATTACGACACATAAATTGGAACGAGAAGGAATAATTTTTAAGACAGCAATATAAAGGGGTGAGTTTGGTCAAATTTTTTCATAACTAGTGTAACGGTCCGCGCTTCGCGCGGTTATTAACAAAAAAAATTGTATTTTATTGACACAATAACACATTTAAATTATTAAGTGAAATCTTCTTCAAAAATCTCTGTAATACACCCATGATATGCTTCTTTTCGGTCATTAGTCATTACTACTGTTGTCTCTTGGCAAAGGCCTTTAAGAGACAATTTGACTAATGACCGGGAGACAATTTGATTAAGGATAAGTTTCTACAATCTCATTTACTAATTTCAATGCTTACTTCCTCATAAATCTGAGACAGTAAGATACATAAAATAAATTTTTAGGGTCCATAAAGTGTCCAAAATTCAGCTTCTATAAAATGTTTCGAAAGATTATCACGCAGATCACGATCATGACAAAAACACAACAACAAAAAACAGAAATAAAGAAAAATATCTTCTGTTAAATTCCCATATCGCCAAGTAAAATCATCTTTAAGACTCAACTTTATGCTATATGTGATTCAAACTTAGAATGCATACTATGCTAAAGGTAAATTAATACTACTAAATAACTATCAAGTAAATTCATCATACTGTAATAAACCCAAAAGATCATCTATTCAAGTCTTTGTTTGAATTTACATATAAGTCAAATATTCATAACATGCCACAGAAAAAATATATCAAACGGATATCAAAATTGACCATCGGCGACAAATACATTAAAAATATTCACATATACAAGTTCATCTTTTTGCATACAATATTAACCATTTCTACTCCCACATGGATCTTTGAATTTCTTCTGCATTGCTTATGTGGATAACTTATAGAGAAGTTCTAATTGGCCGTGACTTTCTATCTAGTGGTTATCATATTTGCGCCCGTTAATATTTGTTCTTTCAGCTTGAGAAGCATAAACTCCCAACGTTTGAGGCAATATATTTTTTTAACATCACATAAGACTAATAAACAATATTGATAGAAAGTGATGTCGATATTTAACAACAATCAGGAGCACAAATTCTAATGATGTTCAAATATTGTTTTACATACTCTCCTTGGCAGCTCTTCGGCTCCATTTTCTTCCCAAAAAATATTGAAAAAATGAGACTTTGATAATAGAGAGGAGAGTCCTCTCTATAGTTATTTCTTTTAACAAATGCACACTAAAAGAAGTTATAAATAATTATAGAAGGGAAAAAGGGAAATACGTATAAAATAAAGAAAGATAAATACCTTTGATGGCTTAATTTGCATATGCTTCGCATTGTTGGAGGCAACAAAGTAAAGGGGCTTATATGAGCCAAAAAAGCAAGGCCGTTACTATTTATTGTGACTCTTCATTGTTTTTTTATCCCCACTAATACAACTCTTCATTGCTTTCTTTATTAGCACAATTAGTAAATAAATAAATAAGAACGGGCAAGGCAACTGAATTCTCTTCATAACAAAGTAGTAATTACACTTTTTTGTATATTCCATAACTGAAATCTCCTCATCCATAAGCCTCATCAGTTTCGTTATTAGTTCTAGGTAGTAAATAATTTTTTTGTATTAAAATTAGAAAAAAAATCTGAAAAAAACAGAAAAAAGATAAATATGAAAGTTGGCCATATAGGGATGCCACATCAGCTGGCCAATTCCCAGCTTTATATATGCTTTATATATTTATATAGATTTGTGGAAAATGACTTACCCCCTAATTTCTGTACGCTCTTTCTCTTCCCCGCCCTCTCCTTTTCTCTACACTCTTTCTTCCCCCCTCCCCCAAAACGAACGTATTTCCAAGCCAGATCATTCTCATTTAGGGTGTGTTTGGTATGAACGAAAATATTTTTTTAATTTTTTCATGTTTTGTTGGCTTAAATGATTTAGAAAATATTTTCTTCATAAACTCATTTTCTTCTAATTGGAGGAAAATATTTTTCCTATCAAAAGAAGGGAAAATATTTTCTAAAACTCTTTTTCAACCTTCTCCACCTTATTCTCCATGCTCACCAACCCACCCTCACCCACCCCAACCTCGCCCACTACCCATCCTAAATAAAACTATTATTAAGAGTACTTTCTTTCATGTTGTAGATATAATACTTTTTTTATTTCAACAAAACGAGTACTTTTTTTCATGATGTAAGAAAAAAAAAATTCTTTCATTTCAACAAAACGAGTACTTTCTTTTCATGATATATAAAAAATATTTTTTTTCATTTTAACAAATTAAGTATTTTCTTTTCATGATATAGAAAACATATTTTCTCATTTCAACAAACTGAGTATTTTCTTTTCATGATGTACAAAAAATATTTTTTTCATTCAACAAAATGAGTAATTTCCTATCATGTTGTAGAAAAGATACTTTATTTTTCAACAAAATAAGGTATTTTCTTTTTAGTTATCAAGCTCAAATTTTAACGTTGTTTTTGTGTGAAAAAGTAAAGTAGCACATTAGTTCCTTTCGATTTGTGTGAATTTTGAAAAAAATAATTAAATTCTTGAAGAAAATAGAGTTCGAGGTGGGGGAGGGGGTGTGATGACCCAAAATGTCATCTTTAAATCTAATAAGTAATTCTATGTCCTAAGATCTCGAAAAGTACTATTTATCATTCCTCGACTTGCGTGCGCAGTCCGTACAAATTACCGGAAAGTTTTTATGTGAAAAATGGATTAAAATGTGAAATAGAGCCTTAAAACTCAATTGAGTTGACTTTGATCAACATTTTGAGCAAACGGATCCGGATCAGTAATTTGACATTTTCGGTAGCTCTGTATCGTGATTCGGGACTTGGGCGTATGCCCGAAAATTAATTTGGAGTTCCCTAACTCAAGTTATGACCATTTAACGGAACTAGTAATTTAAAGGCTAAAACTTTTCAAGTTTGACCACAAGGTTAACTTTTTGATATCGGAGCCGGAATCTGATTATGAAAATTTGAATAACTCTGTTATGTCATTTTATGACTTGTGTGCCAAATTTGAAGTCATTCCGGATTTATTTAATATGTTTTGGCACGAAATTTACAAATTGAAAAGTTCGAATCGAGGTGTGAATTAAATTTTTGATGTTGTTTGACGTGAATTGAAACCCCGAGTAAATCCGTATTATGTTTCTGGACTTGTTGGTATATTCAGACAGGGTCCTGAGTACCCTGAGTGTGATTCGAATCGAAATCGGAACAAGAATTTAACTTAAGCAAAATTTGAAAGTTTGTTGCTTCTGGTGCCTTCGCTTTTGCGAAGCCTTGGCCGTTGAAGCGAAAAATTCCTCGCATAAGCGGCCAGGGTAAGCTGGGCAAAATTCCGCAGGTGCGGAAACTTGCACGCACTCACGCGTTCGCAAATGCGGACTGTCAGATCGCAGAAGCGAAAGGCAGCGCATGTGCGTATTTTTCTTCCGCAGATGCGAGGATTCGCCTGGCCAACCCTTCTTCACAAAAGCGACATCGAGGATGCGACAATTTAGTCGCAGAAGCGGAAAAATTACAAAAACATAAGAATCGAAAATGTCCATTTTTCTTCATTTCGTTTGGGTCTTAAAACCTCGGGGTTTTGGGCGATTTGAAGGAGCTTTTCCCGACTTTGAATTGGGTAAGTGTTCTATAACCAAAAGTGATTATATTTCATGAATCTATGTCTATATTCATCCTTTATTTCGGATTTAGATTGAAGAAATTGAAATTTTTGTAAAACTTTCCAAAAACGAAAATTTAAGATTTGAAGGTCCATTTGACATCAGAATTGAACAATTTTTGTATGGTTGAACTCGTAGTGGAACGGGTGTTTGAATTTCACGAGTTTTTCTAGGATTTAAGACGTGAGTCCCACTGTCGAATATTTAAATAAATTTTGTATTTTTATCTAAACATTAATAAATTCATAAGTAATTAATTCCTATGATTCGTATTGAGTATATCGAATTGTTTGTGAATAGAATTGAAGCTTTTAGAGACAAATTTAAAAGGAAAAGTTGTGGTCGAGTAATTGATTGGAATTTGCAAAGCGAGATAAGTGTCGTGGTTAACCTTGACTTGAGGGAATAGAACCCTTAAATGACTTGTTATGTGAAATGCATGGGAACAACGTATAGACGAGGTGACGAGTGTCTATACGTCGTCAAATTAATTGTTTGCCTACTTACTTGAAAAAGCATAAATTATTTTAAATCATGAATTAATTGTTATAATAATTGTTTCTCTCCTATTCTTTGTCAAATATTAATCCTTGAATTCTTGCATTAATTTTTACATGCTATTTGAATTATATGGCTTAATTGTTCTTTGATATTTAGCATATTAAATATTAAACTGCCTATTTTCTCTCTGATTTCCATAATAACTTGTTATTTGTCATTGTTTGTTTCATAATTAAATCATAATTATTGTATGCTTGTTGTCTTATAATTTTATATTAATTGTTGCATTTATTGGGGAAATTTCTTCTATAAGAATTGGTAAATGAATATATTGGAGTAGCGGGTTGCACGACGCAACAACATAGAATTGATTGAAATGGATATATTGGAGGATCGGGTTGCACGCCGCAACAGACTTATTAAAAGTCCATATGGGAGGATCCGGTTGCACGCCGCAACAGACTCAATAAAAGTCCATATTGGAGGATCGGGTTGCACACCGCAACAGACTTATTAAAAGTCCATATTAGAGGATCGAGTTGCATGCCGCAACAGACTTGATTAAAAGGAATATATTGGGAGAGCGAGTTGCACGCTGCAACAGAATTGAATGTGAATATATTGTGAGAGCGGGTTGCACACTATATCAGAATTGATGTAAATGATAATTGGTTATGACTGCTGAATTGGCTTCAATTATTATAAATGAGTTACCTGATTTATTCCTATTATTTGTTGTTGTTACTAATATTGCATACATGTTAATGTAAGTGAACCGCCTTATCATCGTCACTACTTCGTCGAGATTAGGTTCAACACTTACCAGTAGATGGGGTCGGTTGTACTGATACTACACTTTGCATTTCTTGTGCAGATTTCGGAGTTGCTACCAGCGACGTACCATAGACTTGCTTGGATTTCAGCTACTCAGAGGAGACTTGAGGTATAACTGCACGACGTTCACAGTTTTGAAGTCCCCGTCTACTTTACTTTAGCTGTGTGTTTGTTTCCAGATAACTTTATTTTATTCAGACCTTTATTTGTATTATTTTAGAAGCTGGTGCACTTGTGACACCAATTCTGGGATGGTATTTAGACACCGTTATTTTTAAGGATTATTCACTACATTTCAGATTTTACTTCCGCATTTGTTCTTTGTTATTAATAAATTTAAAATTTGTTTTAAAAATGGATAATATTATTCTAACGTTGGCTTGCCTAGAAAATGAAATGTTAGGCGCCATCACGGTACCGAAGGTGAGAATTTTGGGTCGTGACAGGGGGGAGGGGAAGGAGTACACCAAATATGGGGATTTTGGGGAAGGTAGGTTGAAGAGAGTAGCATAAAAAATTATTTTCCTAAAAATATTTTATACCCTGTAACCAAATATTAGAAAATATTTTCCGTAAAAAGTTTTTCACTCACCAACCAAACAAGGAAAAATAAGTGATACAACCACTCATTTTCCAGGAAAATATTTTCTAGAAAAATATTTTCCTTCATACCAAACACACCCTTAATGGTATGTCATTAGTTCACTATCTTCTAAGCATGAGGAGAGGGTAACAACTTACCCGCACCGGGTGTTTAAACCCGGCCAATAAACAAATGACACATACGACTTTATTTTACTATAACTATTAGTAGTACTTAACCATAGTTAACTACCATGTGTTTTGCACATAATCTTAATTAATAATATCAAAATACTTAATAATCATGCTAGCTATTCCTCGTTATCTCTTCTAAACAGTACCGTCAACCTATCCTAAAGGCCACCATTGGCCATTACGAACTTCGAAAAGTAAATATCATTACATTTTAATCTTAACCAACCAGAGTATAGGCTTCATTGGTTCTACTCATCTGCAGTTATGTACTATAGAAGTAAAATTTTCTTTTCTAACATCCACCATATATGGATCTAAATTTAATCCTCTCAATACGCACATGTACTTATTAGAGTACAAAGTTTAGATGCGGAAGAAATTGTTATTCCCGGTCAATATTACTGTATTTGTAAATATTAATTCTGCAAAATATAAGTTAACGTAATGAAATAATAATAATGAATTTGAGCCCACTGAATTCACAGTGTTTCCTTAAGGAATTTAATCCCCTCNAAACAATAATAATGAATTCGAGCCCACTGAATTCACAGTGTTTCCTTAAGGAATTTAATCCCCTCCTAGTACCCAAGGTAATGGATTATTTCCTCCCAGGATAGAACGAATAACACACTGGTGTAGCGGTACTTCAAACCCCAGTGTTTCGGCGAACACAAAGTTCGGTAGCAAATCACACTTACAGTTGCTTTGTTTGAAGTTAAACAACAATGCAGAACGAAGGAGTATAGACTCAGAAAAATGTATGGAAGTTCTGAGAGGAAGGAGTGCAATGTATAGCCAATTCGAATTGTATGTTGAGTTGAATTGTCGTGTCTTCCTTCAACATTTGCTGCTCATATATATAGCAGCCAAGAAGGAGTGCAAGACCAA
>AWOL01S0124933.1:10925-25921 GCA_000715115.1 Nicotiana otophora | reverse complement strand
GAGGTGGGATACCTCAGCACAACTCTATTCAGGCCAGTAGGTCATCAGGTAAGCCCTTATTTTTGACTTTCAGAATTTATAATGGACAGCTGTGTGAGGCCAAGTGTTGCTATTTGTAGACATTGGCTATGTGTGGCATGTATAGTATGTTTTCTGGCTACGTACAGGTTGGTTTTAATCTAGTGTACGGAGGAGACTCTGGCAAACTTTTCCCAAAGTCTCTAAGAATAAACATTCGAGGACGAATGTTTCTAAGGGGGGAAGGATGTTACATCTCGCGTTTTCATACGTTAAAGTTTTGTCGTAAGTTAATCGACGTAAGTTTGGGAATGATGTTATTTTGGGATTATAAGCATTATGCTATTTCAAACACGTGATGAGTAAATTCGTAAAGGAGAGAGGGTGAGCAAATAGAAGAAAATGAGTTTCGTCGAAGTTTGGCAATTTGAAATAAAATACGGTCCGAGCTATAATACCCGTATTTATGGACTAGTGCCATACAAGATATGATATGACCATGATAGTATGATTTAAAAATGAGTAGTATTTTAAGTAGTTTGAGATAATTCATAATTACGTGGGTAATTGATTAATTATTGGTTTAATGGAAAATTAACCATGTAATTAAGGATTTGTGGATAATTGTAGGTGGGGGCAACCCCTCCCCCACGTGGAAGCAAGTGGAGGAAGTTAATAGTGACTCTTGACTTAGGAAATTAAATTAGGAGGACACATGGATAATGTCCTTAGCCATTCCTTGTAAATAGAATATCCTAAACTCGGATATCTCCATAATTGGGCTTTGTCATTTATTTGCCATTGTTTCTCATCGTCTTCTTGATAATTTTCATTCATTTTCTTGTGTAAAATATCTCGACAATCCAAAGAAGAAGGATTCATAAGTTCATTACAAATTAGTAGCATACTTCTCATAGAACTATGAATAAGTGAGACTAGAAAGGGAAGTTATATTAGTTATCCCTACACTTATCTTGAATTAATATCAAAATTCATTTGGTAAGGGAGTTATACAGAAAGGCAAAGCAAAGAATGAAGGTGAGAGAATTTGGAAATTCATACGAGACTCTATATTATAATAGCAGCGGGATTTTACGATTCTAAGAGAGTACAGTGCAATCCTTCTCAAGAATATCATACGGACTTTTCCCTACTCCATGTATGTTAAGGCTAAGCCCTTCCTTCATTTTGGCATTATCTCGTAACTACATGTGTTTGATAGCGAGGCATAAAGATAAGTTCATACTCCCGAATTTATATACATTATCCTAGTCTCATAAGTTACAGTATTCTCCCGTATCGAGAATTTATATTCAATTGAGTATTGTCTTCTTCCAGTCAAGAGAGTAGAAGGTCTATATATATACAATATTATAGTATTTTCACCACCATCGAGCTATAATCGGTGGACAGGCCCCTATTGGAAAACCTCTTATCGGATGGTAAGTTATATACCGAGCCTACTGTGGTCGAGCACTTATGAAAGGGCCCATAATGACTGAGATACAGAGCCTAGTATGGATGATCACCTATGAGCAAGCCTACTACGGCGGAGCAGTTACACATCCCGAGCCTTACAGGGTCGGACACTTATTTTACTTACTATATTGAGAGATTTGAGTCAGTATCAGTAGGTAAGTAAATCTTCAGATCATCTTTGACTCCCAGTTACTTTCAGTTATTATATTATCAGTTCAGTTTCATCTTTTAGTTATTTTATTACCTTTCATACTCGGTACATTATTTCGTATTGACGTCCCTTTTTCTGGGGACGTTGCATTTCATGTGTGCAGGTTCAGACAGACACATGGGTAGACCTCCTCAGTAGGTGTTTCCCGAGTTCAGTTTTATTGGTAAGCTGCACGTCCTTCGGAGTTATCGGGTCTAGAAGTTGTGTACATCTTGTGTATATATGTATATAGTTATGGGTACGTTGGGGCCCTGTTCTGATCACTGTACATCCATCAGCAGAGGCTTGTAGACATAACCTGTCAGTTAGTACAGTATGTTGGTCTTGTAGGCCTTGTATGTATATTTTGTTGGTTTGTCAGTTGTAGTAGTTATGATGGCCTTGCCGGCCCAGCTTTATATTGATGTTTAGTCAGCATTGGTTTCCATTCAGTTTCATATTTTGCTTCGCAAATTGTCTTGCAATGTGCCCCATGGCTAACGTATGTCATTATATGTTCCGATTCCCTTAGTTGCAAGTTAGTACGCAAGGATAGGTGAGGCACCGGGTACCGGTCTCGCCCCCCAGGTTTGGGGCATGACAAAAGTGGTATCAGAGCAGTTCTGTCCTAGGGAGTCTACAAGCCGTGTCTAGTACGGTCTTGTTTATAGATGTGTTGTGCACCATATTATATAAGCAGGGGACTACAGGGCATTTAGGAGTTGGTTACCCTTCTTTCAAATCTAAATCGTGCTATAGAACTGAGTTATAGGAAATTTGCGTTATACATACGTGTTGGCATTTTCATGCACAGAGGACGGTGACTAGGAAGACTACGGCTAGTCAGAGGAGAGATACAGCAGTAGGTGAGGGGACCAGCAGGGTATCCTCAGTAGATGGGGCCTAATCAAAGGCCCAGGGAGAGACCTCTACCCAGTCATTACCGGCTCCCCGACCACCTGAGGAGATTCCTAGGGAGACCACACATCCAGTTCCCCCTCCGCTTCCATCGGATTAGGACTTAAGGAATGCGGTGCATTTGTTGACACAGTTGGTAGCTACCCAGCTATAGGCTAGGGCATCCGCTAGTGCATGATTTTCTGAGGGGTCTGGGAGTTCAAGGGTCCGAGCGTTTATTGCTTTGAGTCCCCCAGAGTTCACGGGGGCAGATCAGAGGGAGGACCCGCAGGATTTCATAGATAAGCTTCACAGGATCTTTTGGGTTATGAATGCTACGAATAAAAAGGCAGTTGAGCTAGCAGCTTTTCAACTCCGAGATATAGCCATCCTTTGGTACGAGGGATAGGAGAGATCTAGGGGACGTGATGCAACTCCAGTAATTTGGGAGAAGTTTTCAAATGCCTTCCTTGACCAGTACTTACCGCGGGAGATCCGATAGGCTCGAGTCAATCAGTTTCTAGCCCTCAAGCAGGGCAATATGAGAGTTCGAGAGTATAGTCTCCGTTTTGACTTATTGGCCAGATATGCACCATCTATAGTTGCTACTATGCTGGAAAGGATCCATAGGTTTATAGCAGGATTGGCTCTAGAGTTGACCGAGGCATGTGCCACCGCTGTATTGCAGGATAGTATGGATATCTCCCGGATTCAGGCATTCACCTAGAATATAGAAAGGGGTAGGCATCGGCAGCAGGGTACAGAGAGGACTGAGTCAGGACAGCATAAGTAGATGAGATTTGTTAAGTCTCAGGAGCAGTCTCAGGGTAGTTATAGGCCCCACTATTTAGAACGACCACCTAGACCTCCGCCACCTCAGTTATAGGGTTACAGTTATGACCATTATACTCAGTCAGGACCAGATGAGAGCTCACGAGCGTCGGGTTTGTAGCAACAGCGAGGTTCAGGGCAGACATAGTCATTTCTGCCGCGGTGTGACATCTGTTGTAGAGGACACTTGGGCCAATGCCGAGCCGGTTCCGATGCTTGTTATACATGTGAAAGTCCGTGGCATGTGATGTGAGATTGCCCAAATAGAGATTCTGGGGGTATGGCACAACTAGTGAATTCAGCAACAGGATCATCTATGTTCGTGCATCCTTCAGGGCGCGAGTCTCAGTCTTCGGCTGGTAGAGGTCGAGGCAGAGGTAAAGGTTCCAGTTCAGGGAGTAACCAGAATCGTATCTATGCTTTAGCAGGTCGACAGGACCAGGAGTCTTCACCAGACGTTGTGATAGGTATGTTAACCATCTTCGCTCACGATGCTTATGCCTTGATAGACCCAAGATCTTCTTTATCGTGTATTACCCCATTTGTCGTGGGGAAGTTTGGTATGGTGCCTGAAATACTAAGTGATCCTTTTGCGATATCTACACTGGTCGGAGAATCAATTATTTCTAGATGGGTTTACGGAGGGTGTACGGTGACAGTTTGTAGTCATCAGACCTCAGCCGACCTAGTTGAGCTGGAGATGTTGGATTTTGATGCTGTCATGGGCATGGACTGGTTGGCAGCTTGCTATGTTATAGTTGATTATCGAACAAAGACAGCCAGATTTCATTTTCTTGGGTAATCCAGTCCTTGAATGAGTAGGTAATACAGTGACACCCAGAGGTAGGTTTATATCCTATCTAAGGGCAAGGAAAATGATCGCAAAAGGGTGCATTTATCATATTGTGCGAGTTAGAGATGCAAGTGCTTAGATACCTACAATTCAATCTATTCCAGTAGTCAAAGAGTACACAGATGTATTTCCAGATGAACTTCCATGCATTCCTCAAGATCGAGAGGCAAGGAAAATGATCGCAAAAGGGTGCATTTATCATATTATGCGAGTTAGAGATGCAGGTGCAGCGATATCTACACTTCAATCTATTCCATTAGTCGAAGAGTACGCAGATGTATTTCCATATGAACTTCCAAGTATTCATCCAGAGCGAGAGATTGATTTTGGCATCGATTTGCTTCCGGAACCTCAACCAATATCCATCCCCCCGTATAGAATGGCACATGCCGAATTGAAGGAGTTGAAGGAGCAGTTAAAAGATTTGCTGGAGAAAGGTTTCATCAGGCCTAGTGCCTCACCTTAGGGTGTACCGGTACTATTTGTGCGGAAGAAAGACGGTTCGTTGAGGATGTGTATCGATTATAGGCAGCTGAACAAGGTAACTATTAAGAATAAATATCCACTTTCAATGATCGATGACTTGTTTGATCAGTTGCAGGGGGATAGATACCTTTCAAAGATAGATTGGAGATCGGGGTACCACCAGGTCAGAGTTCGGGAGAAAGATATTCCCAAGACAGCCTTCAGGACCCGATAAGGCCACTTCGAGTTCCTTGGCATGTGCTTCGGGTTGACGAATGCACCTGCCATATACATAGACCTGATGAATAGCCTATTACGACCATTTTTGAATCTATTCATGATAGTATTTATTGATGATATTTTGGTTTATTCACGTTCAAAGGATGAGCATGCGGACCACCTGTGAACGGTACTCCAAACCCTCCATGATAGTACATTATATGCTAAGTTTTCTAAATGTGAGTTCTGGTTGAAGCCTGTAGCATTCTTGGGGCACACTGTATCCGATGGAGGTATAAAGGTAGACACTCAAAATATTGAGGCTGTGAAATCATGGCCTAGACCTACCACTCCGACAGAGGTTCGTAGCTTTCTAGGCTTAGAAGGATATTACCGGAGGTTCATAGAGGGTTTTGCTTCCCTTTCAGCACCATTGACAAAGTTGACACAGAAAGAAACTAAGTTTCAGTGGACAGAGGCTTGCGAGAAGAGTTTCCAAGGGCTTAAGGATAGGTTGACCTCAGCACCAGATCTAACACTTTCAGAGGGTCCAAATGGTTGTTCTATGTATTGTGATGCCTCAGGTTTCGGGTTAGGATGTTTTCTAATGCAACATTGGAAGGTAATTACGTATGCTTCAAGGCAGTTAAGCAAGCACGAGCGGAATTATCCGACCCCCGACCTCAAGTTAACCGCAGTTTTCCATGCACTTAATATATGGAGGCATTATTTATAGGGTGTTCATGTTGATGTATTTACATATCATAAAAGCTTGCAATATTTCTTCAAGCAAAAGTAGTTGAATTTGCGACAGAGGCGATGGTTTGAGTTATTAAAAGATTACGATGTTAACATTCTCTACCATCCACGAAAAGCTAATGTGGTAGCAGATGCCTTAAGTCGTCGATCTATGGGTAGCTTAGCACATGTAGAGGCCGAGAAAAGACAATTAACTAGAGAGATTCATCAATTGGCTTGTGTGGGGGTTCGGTTAGTAGACTCTGGCAATGGTGGAGTCGTACTCCAAAATATTGCAAAATCATCTCTCATAGCTAAAGTAAAGGAGAGGCAGTACGAGGACCCAGAGTTGGTCGAGTTGAGAGAGAGAGTGGCGCAGCAAAAGAAGCCGTTGTTAGAGCTCAAGGGAGATGGGGTACTTAGACACAGGGGTCGTTTGTGTGTTCCAGATGTGGCAAGGCTACGAGACAGGATTATGTCAGAGGCACATTATTTGTGGTACTCCATTCATCTTGGGTCGACGAAGATGTATCATGACATTAAGGATATGTACTGGTGGAACGATATGAAGAAGAGCATTGCTGAGTTTGTTGCTCAGTGTCCTAGTTGCCAGCAGGTAAAGGTAGAGAACCAGAAGCCCGAAGGTCTAATACAGACTATAGAGATCCCGACATGGAAATGGGAGGCGATAAACTTGGACTTTATGATAGGTTTACCTCGTTCTCATCGTAAGTTCGATTCCATATAGGTGATAGTCGATACGCTCATGAAATCAGCTCATTTCCTACCGGTCAGATTTACATATACGGCAGAAGACTATGCAAAGTTATATATTAAGGAGATAGTGCGGCTACACAGAGTACTAGTATCTATTATATCTGACCGTGGGGCCTAGTTTACAGCACATTTTTGGAGGTTATTTCAGAAAGGTCTAGGGAGTCAGGTGAATCTCAGCACAGATTTTCATCCACAGATTGATGGACAAGTCGAGCGCACAATTCAGACACTCGAGGATATGTTACCAGCATGAAGTTGGGATAAACCTTTACCCCTTATCGAATTTGCATATAATAACAGTTACCACTCCAGTATCCAGATGGATTCGTACGAGGCTTTGTATGGGTGTAAGTGCAGATAGCCTATAGGGTGGTTTGATGTTGGAGAATATGGGTAACATGGGCAAACCGAGTTCAGCAAGTCGTAGAGAAAGTAAAGCTTATCCGGGAGCGACTGTTGACAGCCCAGAATCGTTAGAAATCATATTCTGACGTGCGGCAATGAGACTTAGATTTTGGGGTTAATGACTGGGTATTCTTAAAGGTGTCAGCTATGAATAGCGGGATGAGGTTTGGCAAGAAAGGCAAGCTTTGCCCACAGTATATTGGGCCTTATAGGATCATTCGGAGAGTGGGCCAAGTAGCTTATAAGTTAGAATTGCCCTCGGAATTGGATTCTATCCATCCAGTTTTTCACGTATCTATGTTCGGAAGTGCATTGGCGATCCTACCCGAGTGGTGCCCACGTATGATGTACAGATTATGGAGGACTTATCATACGGGGAAATTTTGGTTGCCATCCTAGACCGACAAATCCGCAAGCTATAGAATAAGGAGGTAGCCTCTGTGAAGGTCTTTTGGAGAAGCAAGAATGTGGAAGACATGACATGGGAAGCGGAGGAGGAAATAAAGTCTTAATACCCCCACCTATTTCAAACTGAAGATATGGCTCGAGGTGGGATACCTCAGCACAGCTCTATTCAGGCCAGTAGGTCATTAGGTAAGCTCTTATTGTTTACTTTCAGAATTTATAATGGACAGCTGTGTGAGGCCAAGTTTTGCTATTTGTAGACATTGGCCACGTGTTGCCTGTATCATATGTTTTCTAGCTGCATACATGTTGTTTTTAATCTAGTGTGAGGAGGAGACTCTAGCAAACGTTTTCCAAAGTATCTAAGAATAAACATTTGAGGACGAATATTTCTAAGGGGAGAAGGATATTACATCTCTCGTTTTCATACGTTAATGTTTCGCCGTAAGTTAATCGACGTAAGTTCGCGAATGAGGTTATTTTGGGATTATAAGCATTATGCTATTTCAAACACGTGATGAGTAAATTCGTAAAGGAGAGAGGTTGAGCAAATATAAGAAAATGAGTTTTGTCGAAGTTTGGCAATTTGGAATAAAACACGGTCCAAGCTATAATACCCCATATTTATGGACTAGTGCCATACAAGGTACCATATGACTGTGATAGTATGATGTATAAGGTGTATTAAAAATGAGTAGTATTTTACGATTCTAAGGGAGTACAGTGCAATCCTTCTCGAGAATATCATACGGATTTTTCCCTACTCCATGTATGTTAAGGCTTAGCCCTTCCTTCACTTTGGCATTATATCGTAACTACATGCGTTTGATAGCGAGGCATAAAGAGAAGTTCATACTCCCGAATTTATATATATTATCCTAGTCTCATAAGTTATAGTATTCTCCCATATCGGGAATTTATATTCAATTGAGTATTGTCTTCTTCCAGTCAAGAGAGTAGAAGGTCTATATATATACAATATTATAGTATTTGCACCACCAGCGAGCTATAATCGGTAGACAGGCCCCTATTGGAAAACCTCTTATCGGATGGTAAGTTATATACCGAGCCTACTGTGGTCGAGCGCTTATGAGGGGGGCCATAATGGCCGAGACACAGAGTCTAGGATGGACGAGCGCCTATGAGCGAGCCTACTACGGTGGAGCAGTTACACGTCCCGAGCCTTATAGGGTCGGATACTTATTTTACTTACTATATTGAGATATTTGAGTCAGTATCAGTAGGTAAGTAAATCTTTAGATCATCTTTGACTCCCAGTTACTTTCAGTTATTATATTATCAGTTCAGTTTCATCTTTTAGTTATTTTATTGCCCTTCATATCGGTACGTTATTTCGTACTGACGTCCCTTTTCTGGGGACGCTGCATTTCATGCGTGCAGGTTCAGACAGACAGGTGGGTAGACCTCCTCAGTAGGTGTTTCCCGAGTTCAGTTTTATTGGTAAGCTGCACGTCCTTCGGAGTTATCGGGTCTAGAAGTTGTGTACATCTTGTGTATATATGTATATAGATTATGGGTAGGTCGGGGCCCTGTTCTGATCACGGTACATCCATCAGTAGAGGCTTGTAGACATAACCTGTCAGTTAGTGCAGTATGTTGGGCTTCTAGGCCTTGTATGTATGTTTTGTTGGTTTGTCAGTTGTAGTAGTTATGATGGCCTTGCTGGCCCAACTTTATATTGATGTTTAGTCAGCGTTGGTTTCCATTCAGTTTTATATTTTGCTTCTTAAATTGTCTTGCAATGTGGCCCATGGCCAACGTATGTCATTATACGTTCAGATTCCCTTAGTTGCAAGTTGGTATGCAATGATATGTGAGTCACCGGGTACCGGTCTCGCCCCCTAGGTTTGGGGCATGACAGAAGTGGTATCAGAGCAGTTCTGTCCTAGGGAGTCTACAAGCCGTGTCTAGTAGGGTCTTGTTTATAGATATGTTGTGCACCATATTATATAAGCAGGGGACTACAGGGCATTTAGGAGTTGGTTACCCTTCTTTCAAATCTAAATCATGTTATAGAACTGAGTTATAGGAAATTTGAGTTATACATACGTGTTGGCATTTTCATGCACAGATGACGGTGACTAGGAAGCCTACGGCTAGTCAGAGAAGAGATACGGCAGTAGGTGCGGGGACCAGCAGGGTACCCCCAGTAGATGGGGCCCAATCGGAGGCCCAGGGAGAGACCCCTATCTAGCCATTACCAGCTCCTCCACCACCCGAGGAGATTCCTAGGGAGACCACACATCCATTTCCCCCTCCGCTTCCATCGGATTAGGACTTAAGGAGTGCGGTGCATTTGTTGACACAGTTGGTAGCTACCTAGCTATAGGCTAGGGCATCCGCTAGTGCATAATTTTTTGAGGGGTCTGGGAGTTCAATGGTCCGAGAGTTTATTGCTTTAAGTCCCCTAGAGTTCATGGGGGCAGATTAGAGGGAGGACCCGCAGGATTTCACAGATCAGCTTCACAGGTTTTTTCGGGTTATGAATGTTACGGAGAAAGAGTCATTTGAGCTAGCGGCTTTTCAACTCTGAGATATATCCATCCTTTGGTACGAGGGATGGGAGAGGTATAGGGGACATGATGCACCTCCAGTAATTTGGGAGAATTTTTCAGATGCCTTCCTTGACCAGTACTTACCGCGGGAGATCCGACAGGCTCGAGTCGATCAGTTTCTAGCCCTCAAGAAGGGCAATATGAGTGTTCGAGAGTATAGTCTCCGATTTGACTTATTGGCCAGATATGCACCATCTATAGTTACTACTATGCGGGAAAGGATCCATAGGTTTATAGCAGGATTAGCTCCAGAGTTGACCGAGGCATGTGCCACCGCTGCATTGCAGGATAGGATAGATATCTCCCGGATTCAGGCATTCGCCCAGAATATAGAAAGGGGTAGGCATCGGCAGCAGGGTACAGAGAGGACTGAGTCAGGACAGCATAAGAAGATGAGATTCGTTAGGTCTCAGGAGTAGTCTCAAGGTAGTTATAGGCCCCAGTATTTCGAACGGACACCTAGACCACCGCCACCTCAGTTAAAGGGTTACAGTTATGACCACTATACTAGGTCAGGACCAGATAAGAGCTCACGGGTGTCGGGTTTGTAGCGACAGCGAGGTTTAGTGCAGACATAGTCATTTCCACCGCGGTGTGACATCTGTTGTAGAGGACACTTGGGCCAATATCGAGCCGATTCCGATGCATGTTATATATGTGGAAGTTCGTTGCATGTGATGTGAGATTGCCTAAATAAAGATTCTGGGGTATGGCACAACCAGCAAATTCAGCAATAGGATCTTCTATGTCCGTGCATCCTTCAGGGCGCAAGTCTCAGTCTTCGGCTGGTAGAGGTCGAGGCAGAAGTAGAGGTTCCAGTTCAGGTAGTAACCAGAATCGTATCTATGCTTTAGCATGTCGACAGGACCAGGAGTTTTCACCAGACGTTGCGATAGGTATGTTAACCATTTTCTCTCACGATGCTTATGCCTTGATAGACCCATGATCTTCTTTATCGTGTATTACCCCATTTGTCGTGGGGAAGTTTGGTATGGTGCCTGAAATACTAAGTGATCCTTTTGCGATATCTACAATAGTCAGAGAATCGATTATTTCTAGACGGGTTTACCGAGGGTGTACGGTAACAGTTGGTAGTCGTCAGACCTCAGCTGACCTAGTTGAGCTGGAGATGTTGGATTTTGATGCTATCATGGGCATGGACTGGTTGGCAGCTTGCTATGCCATAGTTGATTGTCGAACAAAGATAGCCAGATTTTATTTTCTTGGGTAATCCAGTCCTTGAATGGGTAGGTAATACAGCGACACCCAGAGGTAGGTTTATTTCCTATCTAAAGCAAGGAAAATGATCGCAAAAGGGTGCATTTATAATATTGTGCGAGTTAGAGATGTAGGTGCTTAGATACCTACAATGCAATCTATTCCAGTAGTCAAAGAGTACACAGATGTATTTCCATATGAACTTCCATGTATTCCTCCAGATCGAGAGGCAAGGAAAATGATCGCAAAAGGGTGCATTTATCATATTGTGCGAGTTAGAGATGCAGGTGCAGAGATACCTACACTTCAATCTATTCCAGTAGTCAAAGAGTATGCAGATGTATTTCCATATGAACTTCCATGTATTCCTCTAGAGTGAGATATTGATTTTGGCATCGATTTGCTTCCGAAAACTCAACCAATATACATCCCTCTGTATAGAATGGCACATGCCGAATTGAAGGAATTGAAGGAGCAGTTAAAAGATTTGCTGGAGAAAGGTTACATCAGGCCCAGTACCTCACCTTGGGGTGCACCGGTACTATTTGTGCGAAAGAAAGACGGTTCGTTGAGGATGTGTATCGATTATAGGCAGCTGAACAAGGTAACTATTAAGAATAAATATCCACTTCCAATGATCGATGACTTGTTTGATCAGTTGCAGGGGGCTAGATACTTTTCAAAGATAGATTTGAGATCGGGGTACCACCAGGTCAGAGTTCGGGAGAAATATATTCCCAAGACAGCCTTCAGGACCCGATATGGCCACTACAAGTTCCTTATCATGTCCTTCGGGTTGACGAATGCACCTGTCGTATTCATGGACTTGATTAATAGCCTATTACGACCCTATTTAGATATGTTCGGGATATTATTTATTGATGATATTCTGGTTTATTCACGTTCAACGGATGAGCATGCGGACCACCTGTGAACGGTACTCCAAACCCTCTGTGATAGTACATTATATGCTAAGTTTTCTAAATGTGAGTTCTGGTTGAAGCCTGTAGCATTCTTGGGGCACACTATATCCGATGGAGGTGTAAAGGTAGACACTCAAAATATTGAGGCTGTAAAATCATGGCCTAGACCTACCACTCCGACAGAGGTTCGTAGCTTTCTAGGCTTAGCAGGATATTACCGGAGGTTTGTAGAGGGTGTTTTTTCCCTTTCGGCACCATTGACAAAGTTGACGTAGAAAGAAACTAAGTTTCAGTGGACAGAGGCATGCGACAAGAGTTTCCAAGAGCTTAAGGACAGGTTGACCTCAGCACCAGATCTAACACTTTCAGAGGGTCCAAATGGTTATTCTATGTATTGTGATGCCTCAGGTTTTGAGTTAGGATGTTTTCTAATGCAACATGGGAAGGTAATTGCGTATGCTTCAAGGCAGTTAAGCAAGCACGAGAGGAATTATCCGACCCACGAGCTCGAGTTAGCCGTAGTTTTCCATGCACTTAAGATATGGAGGCATTATTTATAGGGCGTTCATGTTGATGTATTTACAAATCATAAAAGCCTGCAATATTTCTTCAAGCAAAAAGAGTTGCATTTGCGACAAAGGCAATGGTTTGAGTTATTAAAAGATTACGATGTTAACATCCTCTACCATCCAGGAAAAGCTAATATGGTAGCAGATGCCTTAAGTCGTCGATCTATGGGTAGCTTAGCACATGTAGAGGCCGAGAAAAGACAATTAACTAGAGAGATTCATCAATTGGCTTGTGTGGGGGTTCGGTTAGTAGACTCTGGCAATGGTGGAGTTGTACTCCAAAATACTGCAAAATCATCTCTCATAGATGAAGTAATGGAGAGGCAGTACGAGGACCAAGACTTGGTCGAGTTGAGAAAGCGAGTTGCGCAGCAAAAGAAGCCGTTGTTAGAGCTCAAGGGAGATGGGGTTCTTAGACACATGGGTCGTTTGTGTTTTCCAGATGTGGCAAGGCTACGAGACAGGATTATGTCAGAGGCACATTATTTGTGGTACTCCATTCATCTTGGGTCGACGAAGATGTATCATGACATTAAGGATATGTACTGGTGGAACGACATGAAGAAGAGCATTGCTGAGTTTGTTGCTCAGTTTCCTAGTTGCCAGCAGGTAAAGGTAGAGAACCAGAAGCCCGAAGGGCTAATACAGACTATAGAGATCCCGACATGGAAATGGGAGGCGACAAACTTGAACTTTATGATAGGTTTACCTCGTTCTCATCGTAAGTTCGATTCCATATAGGTGATAGTCGATACGCTCATGAAATCAGCTCATTTCCTACCGGTCAGATTTACATATACGACAGAAGACTATGCAAAGTTATATATTAAGGAGATAGTGCGGCTACACAGAGTACTACTATCTATTATATCTGACCGTGGGGCCTAGTTTACAGCACATTTTTGGAGGTTATTTCAGAAAGGTCTAGGGAGTCAGGTGAATCTCAGCACAGATTTTCATCCACAAATTGATGGACAAGTCGAGCGCACAATTCAGACACTCGAGGATATGTTACCAGCATGTGTGTTAGATTTTAAAAGAAGTTGGGATGAACATTTACCTCTTATCGAGTTTGCATATAATAACAGTTACCACTCCAGTATCCAGATGGATCTGTACGAGGCTTTATATCGGCGAAAGTGCAGATCTCCTATAGGGTGGTTTGATGTTGGAGAATCTGGGTTACATGGGCAGACCAGGTTCAGCAAGTCGTAGAGAAAGTAAAGCTTATCCAGGAGCGACTGTTGATAGCCTAGTGTCGTCAGAAGTCATATTCTGACGTGCGGCAACGAGACTTAGATTTCGGGGTTAATGACTGGGTATTCTTAAAGGTGTCACCTATGAGGAGCGTGATGAGTTTTGGAAAGAAAGGCGAGCTTTGCCCACAGTATATTGGGGCTTATAGGATCATTCGGAGAGTGGGCCAAGTAGCTTATAAGTTAGAATTTCCCTCGGAATTGGATTTTATCCATCCGGTTTTTCACGTATCTATGTTCGGAAGTGCATTGGCGATCCTACCCGAGTGGTGCCCACGTAAGATGTACAGATTATGGAGGACTTATCATACGAGGAAATTCCGGTTGCCATCCTAGACCGACAAATCCTCAAGCTACAGAATAAGAAGGTAGCCTCCGTGAAGGTCTTATGGAGAAGCAAAAATGTAGAAGAGATGACATTGGAAGCGGAGGAGGAAATAAAGTCTAAATACCCCCACCTATTTCAAACCGAAGATATGGCTCGAGGTGGGATACCTCAGCACAGCTCTATTCAGGTCAGTAGGTCATATGGTAAGCTCTTTGTTTTACTTTCAAAATTTATAATGGACAGTTGTGTGAGGCCAAGTTTTGTTATTTGTAGACATTGGGCATGTGTTGCATGTATAGTATGTTTTCTAGCTGCATACATGTTGGTTTTAATCTAGTGTACGGAGGAGACTCTGGCAAACTTTTTCCAAAGTCTCTAAGAATAAACATTCGTGGACGAATGTTTCTAAGGGGGGAAGGATGTTACATCTCTCGTTTTCATACGTTAATGTTTTGCCGTAAGTTAATCGACGTAAGTTCGAGAATGAGGTTATTTTGGGATTATAAGCATTATGCTATTTCAAACACGTGATGAGTAAATTCGTAAAGGAGAGAGGTTCAGCAAATAGAAGAAAATGAGTTTCGTCGAAGTTTGGCAATTTGGAATAAAATACGGTCCAAGCTATAATACCCCATATTTATGGACTAGTGCCATACAAGGTAGCATATGACCGTGATAGTATGATGTATAAGGTGTATTAAAAATGAGTAGTATTTTAAGCAGTTTGAGATAAATCTTAATTACGCGAGTAATTGGTTAATTATTGGTTTAATGGAAAACTAAACATGTAATTAAGGATTTGTGGATAATTTGTAGTTGGGGACAACCTCCTCCCCCCCCCCCCCCCCC
>AWOL01S0124928.1:0-13264 GCA_000715115.1 Nicotiana otophora | reverse complement strand
GAAAGTTCCAGCATAATATACTGGAGATTGGAGCACCTGTGTATAAACTTCTAGCATATTATGCCGGACCAGTATATTATGCTGGAAGTTCGCATGTAAAAAATTTAAACTCTAGTATATTATGTGTTGCGACCAAACACACTCACGCAAGTATACATAGTCGTCAAGTAATAGAGTAGTGAATAGAGTATCGTTCCCACAGAGACTTATGATTAACTTTTGACTGATTCAAACTCAAACAACTTATCGATTCAAGAGATTTCTCACAAAATGTGTAAGTGACTAATTTACTATCTAAGAAACTATCAAGCAATGATATAACTAGCAATCAACAACAACAGTTAAGCAATTTCGAATAAAAATCAATAGGAGAGGATATTCCAGGGTCATAGGCTAGCTAACAATCTTGTTGCGTTTTTGGATTAAAATGACTAATTGATTTATCTGGATTGTTGATTGACAGGTTGATATTACTCATAACAATCTATCGAATTCTTACTCGCCTATTCAAGCTAACTTAATGCCTATATGTCTATGGAATTAAGATTAACACGAATGCATTTACACTTCATGTATTTCAACCAAGCAAGGCAATTAGGTATATTTCTATTATAATTGCGAATTCGTCCCCCGATGCCCAGGTTCAAGAACTCGCTCTATTTAATTCTATATACAATCAGGAATTTTCACTTTCGAGTTCAACTCTAGATCCGTAGACAATATTTCACTGTTAGCTACTCAGCAAAATAATTAAGAATAGAATTAAATAAATAACTCAATATGATAAAATCAAACTCGTCAATTTAAACTTCAAACGTCAACATTCATGTAGCACGCATGACCCCAGAATAATAGGGTTCTTAGCCACTCATGCTCATACAATCATCAAAAATAATATTTTCAAACATAAAATCCATGAACACTAAAATAAGAATGGAAGAACTGATCAAATCCGTGCTCCTGAGTGTTTCATACTTTTTTTCCTTTCTCAAAGTCACATCTTCTTCCTCAAAATAGATTTAGGTTGGTTTTTATATGAGTTGGGGGCGTCTTGGGGTCAAAATAACCGAGTCCCGGGCGAAATAGGACACTTTCACGTCTTGAGCACCTAAGGCAGCTGGCCCTGGCGCTCAACTTCTTCAGCATACTGTTTTGTGCATCGCAGGTAGTGCCCCACGCTGCCTGTGACGCTCAACTGGGCACTTTTGCATTTTCTTCCCATTTTCGCTCCAATTCGCGTACTTTCGCCCTAAATCGCATCTGAATGATTCCTACACATAGAAATACCACAAATTAGCACAAATTATTATATTATACATCTGAAATCTACGAAACATGAGCATAATGCGAGGCGATATACATCAAAATATGCATATATTATGCCAAATATCAACACCCCACACTTAGACTCTTGCTTGTCCTCAAGCAATGGAACTATATTAACACCCCAAAAAGTACCAATCACTATGAAAGAACAATTCACATTTAATTCAATCACACACTCTACCTTTTGACTATGGTCGATACCGACAATTAAGCACGAACAAACGAATTTCACATTCTTCCCGTTTGTAAACTAACCCAAGTATACACAATGATATTCAACCAACCCAAGCAACCTCTTCACAACCACCCTACCTCAAGAGACGACTCCTTACCACTAAGCATCCTTAACTCACGCATTCACCCAACAAAAGAAGTGTACAACATCACCAATTCGTCATGAGACCAAGTGCCCTCACCACAAGCCAAAAAGTTAATATAGAAGTAGCCCATACATTCAAATATTCCATTGAACATAAATTAAGGACATCACACTATTGAATAAAATTCGCTCACACTCACAAAGAAGTCATGTGCATCCCGTGGTAGTACCATAAGCTTGTCCGTAGTGTATATCTCTACTAATTTAAGCTAGCCAAATCTAGGATCAATTAGGACTTTAAGGTTGTAATGTAGGCTAAGGGACGGGTAGGGTACATTTAGGAATAGTGACTAACCCTCCTAAGTACTTTAATACACTACACTCATACATCGAGCACATCTTCTTTTCAACCAATTCACTTGTCATAAACCATATATAACATTACCCTCTTTCAATTAAGCACCTCTATATTCCCACTAGCACGAATTCGAAGGATTATGAGGTGCGTGTGTTTCAACATTATTTGAACTACTATTTTTTTTTCTCTTTCTCCCTTTTTTTTCTTTTCTTCGCACACTCCATACATTAAGGTTCATCAGCTAGTGACCCTTTTTACAATTTTAGTGCACCTTAAGGGCCCTTCCATGGTTCCACTCGAAATCCACTCCCCAATCTCTCACCTTACTTCTTTTAGCGACTAAGTGCCTTAGGAGGTAAAGGTTCAACAAGTTCAAATTAAGAACAAAATAGGAATACAACTTGTAGTGTGGGTGCCAAAGAAAAGGTCTATGGGCTCAAAGGGGCTAGCAACGGAAAAATTTTATTTGTGAGTGACAAGCACCTTTATGGTCAAGCAATAAACGCCTACGTCATCTCCTAGACTAGCACAACTTAACGATTTCGATTCGATTAACACACATGGCAAGTTCTAGACTACACAAGATAGCACAAAATATCACCAATCCTTACACACACATTGCACTTGACTCAATCAAGACGGTTCTGTTCGACTCTCAAGTCACGCAAGCAGATCAAGTTGAGAATTTTTAAGCAATAATGCACTAGGTGGCATACAAGTCAACCAACTGAGAACAAGACGTCAAAGAGTAGGCTACTTAATTTACTTGGGAATAATAATTCAAATCAAATATCCAGGAAGACAGAGCGCATTCCATAGCTTAATGTGCCAATACCAAACATGTCAACAGGTACCTCAGAGCACCTCAGTTTTCTGCCTATCCTACTCTTAAAAACAAATAAAAATAAAAAACACCCGGTTCGAGCTACACCCTTGGATAAGAACCGGCGTCCAAAGAAAAATCAAGGGATACTACCTAACTATCCTAACAAGAATAAAGGAAAATCTTTTTGATATTTTTTTAATTGAACTTTAATCCCTCAAAGAAAATTGTCCAACAGAACCATCGTCGGGACAAGTCCGAGCTTTTTCTGATTTTGTTTCTTTCATTTTACTAACTAATTAGACTATGTGAGTTCTAAACTAAGCTAAAAAAACAAAACAATAACAATAAAAATTAACAGTAACAATAAAAAAAAATTACAAGTCAGGAAGTATTCCCCCACTCCATACTTAAACAATGCATAGTCCCCGATACATAACAAATTCAAAACAAAGTAAGGTGGAAAGAAAGAACTCCCTGCTAGTCGGAGTCCGCCTCCTCAGAATGCCCACCCACTACGGCTATGGGCTTATCATCATCATCCGCTCATAGGGGCACCAAAGCCATGGGCCTCGTGACTTCATCACCAATCTCATCCTCATCATCGGATCCTTTGTAAGTGTTCTCATCCTCAAACGAGTGAATGGGACTGCCCAGTGCTATGCCCAAAATCTCCTTGGAAGAACTGCAGAGATCATTGCGCAAATGCATGCGCTCCTCATCCGAGACCCCTAGCCTGCGCATTATCACATTGAGGGAACTATAAAGATACCTGTTGAAGTTTTCATCCCTCTCATTCCTCACAACCCGACTTAGCTTTGATGTGGACTCCAACAAGGATGTAATATCTAGCAATGCCTTTGGTGCCTCCACCACCTCATCATAGCCAGGGTACTCCGGTACCTCATGGGATAGCATGTACTGCGTCAGGATGTTTCCAAAGAAGAACCTTTTTATCCTTTTGCCCAAAGCGAGTGCGGGCCATCTCCCCGGGCATGATCTCATCCACATTTACGGGTCTCCCAGTCATCAAAAAGAAGATCATACACACTCGAGCTCGAGTGCATTCGCTATTGTGCTCAACTGGCATAAGTCCGGCCTACAAAAAATTCTGCCACACTTTGGCGGTCTTGTTAAAATCGAAGCGAACCATCTCAAGATAGATATCGCCTTTAACTCTATTCAACTTGGCAGTCGAATCAATGCCACAAAGAATGTGACGTATTGCCGTGTAACCTGGCGTTTGACAAATTTCATTAGCCTCTACGGGGCACAGTTTTCAACCCTTAAAAATTTACATAAGTCCCGCCTATTCAATGGCACATCCTTTCCACAGATATGTGATCTGAACAAGTCTGCATTCCAGTTAGCATATAGTTCTCGCACTATGCTCAAATTTGCATGGTCGGGGCATTCAAGAAATTTATCTATGTTCAGTGCTCACAACCGGCCAAGCACATCCAGAAAGTTCTTTTCTAAGGCCTTTAAATTAATGCCCATTTCGGAGACGTACTGACCATATGGCACGAAGTCCCTATGCCATGCGATAGCAGCATCACTAACTAGTTTCAAACGAGGCCGCAGATTCAAAGGTGCCTGTTGTGATCCTTCAACAACTTGTTTCCCTTTAGCATGCCTAGAAGATCCCTCACCTTGCTTGCATTTTTTGGGAGGGGGAATAGTAGTGGAGGAATTTCCCACCCCTTTTCCTTTTGCAGCACTGTCACGAGCCATAGCAACCTACACACGACAAACACAAATGTGAGAATAAATCAAGAAATTCACCCAAGGTCATTGTGAGAAGCCAAGATGACCCCACACTTAAAATCGAAAGCTATGTATAACCTACTCACAAGACTGGTTGAAAGTGCACCAATGTTTCATCACAAGGCGATAGGTACTCAAGACTTCCCCATACCACAATTCAAGTAGTAGAACATGGTCATAACTTAACCGTAGTGCAAACAAGCAAGGCTAGAGTCTAATTTACTACAACTAGTCTAGTACACTAATTCTTTCTTATAAGAGCTTACTACAAGATACACGACCCCCAAACATCCCACACTTCACCCAACATTATATGAAACTATACCCAGCTACTCAGAATTCATCAGTGTTCAATTCACTCTTTTAGGCATTTTAGCAAACACCTTGTGGGCATCAATTTTGCTTCTCTTATTTCAATAACGGTAGAACAGAGTGGCCCTCCCAAATAAAAATGAAGTACACGGGGTCGGGTTTTGGGTTAGAGTTAATTTAATTTGGTTGGGAGAATGGTTTGGATAATTGGGTATGGGTCATTATGTGTGTGTATATGGGTAGTTGGGTCGGGTTATATGGGTGGGGTTAACTAAACAAATATACAAACAAACAAAATAAAAATTAAATAAAAAAAATTAACCCTTACATGACCCCCAGCCCAGCGGCTCACGCTGGGCTTGGCGCTGGGGTTATGCACATACTGGTTCTTGTGCCCCAGACAGCGTGGGGCACTTGGATTTTTCATTTTTTTTAAATTCCCTCCTATGCGAATACTTAATACATACATTATATACACTCCACACTATTCCCACCTATGATTTCTATAACTACAAAGAAAACAAAAAAAAACTATTCTAGTCTGACAAAACAAAAACAAAAAGCTAAGCTACAAAAGCATTAAAAATTGGATTGCCTCCCAACAAGCGCCTGATTTAACGTCGCGGCACGACTCACATGTTTTCAAGCATCAGCCAAGTCCACCAAGGTTTTGTGACGTGCAATGTCACCACTCCAATAATGTTTTACTCTCTGCTCATTTACTAAGAAGGTACCACTTGAGCTCGTATCACGCAATTCCACCGCTCCATGAGGCCTCACACTTACCACAACGAAAGGACCTGCCCATTAAGCCTTAAGCTTTCCGGGGAAAAGCTTCAACCTCGAATTAAATAAGAGAACTTTTTGACCTGGCTCAAACTCGCGATGTTGGATGTGCTTGTCATGCCACCTCTTGGTCTTTTCTTTATATAATTTGGCATTTTCATACGCGTGCTACCGAAACTCATCAAGCTTGTTGAGTTGTAACAACCTCTTCTCGCCAGCTAAGTCCATATCAATATTTAGCTTTTTAAACCCCCAATAGGCTTTATGTTCAAGCTCGACGGGCAAGTGGCATGCCTTCCCATAAACTAACTTATACGAAAAAGTACCTGTGGGGGTCTTGTATGCAGTTCGATATGCCCATAATGCGTCGTCCAGCTTTTCGGCCCAGTCCTTCCTATTTTCACTTACCGTTTTCTCCAGAATCTGCTTCACCTCTCTGTTTGACACTTCGACTTGACCACTCATTTGGGGGTGATAGGCGATGGCAACCTTGTGCTTAACTCCATACTTTGCTAAAACGTTATTCAATAATTTGTTACAAAAGTGAATTCCTCCGTCACTTATCAGCACCCTTGGAATCCCAAAGCGTGTGAAGATGTGCTTCTTTACAAAGTTTACCACTACCTTTGCGTCATTAGTAGGAAGATCAATGGCCTCCACCCACTTAGACACGTAGTTGGCCGCTAACAAGATGTACCTGTGACCATTAGAGTATGGGAACGGTCCCATGAAATCAATCCCCCAAACATCAAAGAGCTCTACTGCCAGAATATTTTGCAAAGGCATCTATTGTTTCTTCGTGATTGTTCCAGTTCTTTGGCACCTGTCACACTTTTTAACAAAGGCGTGTGCATCCTTAAATAATTTTGGCCAATAGAAACCCGATTGCAACAATATTTGGGCGGTTCTATCCCCATGATGATGACCTCCATATGAAGAAGTATATCAGTCATGCAATATTGCATTCATCTCCTCTTCAGGAACATACCTTCGTACCAACTGATATGCGCACTGCTTATAGAGGAATGGCTCATCCTACATGTAGAGCCTTACATCATGTAGAATCCTTCTTCTATTATTGGGTGTCAATTCTGGCTGCGTCACCCCACTTGCAATAAAATTCACGTAATCTGCATACCACAGGGCTTCACTCGAGGTGATTGCCAATAACTGCTCATCCGGAAATGTTTCCTTAATTGAACCTCCCTCAGCCACATGGTTACGATTTTGTAATCTGGACAAGTGATCAACCACTTGATTCTCTGTGCCTTTTCGATCTCGAATTTCCAAGTCAAATTCTTGCAAGAGGAGGAACCATCGAATTAGCCTCGGCTTGGCGTCTCTCTTTTCAAACAAGTACCTTATAGCTGAGTGATCTATGTAGACGATGTCTTTGGTTCCCACTAGATAGGATCTGAACTTGTCAAACGCCCACACCACTGCAAGCAACTCTTTTTCAGTAACAGTGTAGTTCATCTGGGCTGGATTCAGAATTTTGCTCACGTAATAAATGGAGTGAAAATTTGTATCCCTCATTTGCCCCAAAACAGCTCTGATTGCTATGTCACTCGCATCGCACGACAATTCAAATGGCTGCGCCTAATCCGGGGCAATGATAATTGGTGCAGTCACCAATCTTCCCTTCAGCTCCTTAAATGCTTTTAGACAGGCATCATAAAACTTGAAGGGGATATCTTTCTCAAGAAGCCTGCACAGATGAGAAGAAAATTTTGAAAATTCCTTAATGAAACGAAGATAAAAACCTGCATGGACCAAGAAACTACGAATGCCCTTGACGGATGTCGGTTGGGGCAATTTTTCAATCACCTCCACCTTTGCTTTGTCCACCTGCAAACCATTTTTGGACACCTTGTGTCCTAAGACTATATCCTTATGTACCATGAAATGGCACTTTTCCCAGTTTAGCACCAAGTTTGTCTCTTCACACCTAGCAAGCACTGCATCAAGCCACTTAATCACTTCTTTTCTTACCACCTCTTTTATGATTGGATTTAGGCAGTGTTTTTGCTTTCAGTCGGCTTGTGACCTTCCTCCATGAGGATTTTATGCATGCAGGAGGCTGGACTAATGCCTATAATGTCAGACATCGTCAGCCCAATTGCTCGTTTGTGCTCACGTAGCACTCTTAAAAACTTTTCTTTCTGCAATTTGGACAAGTCAGAAGAAACAATAACATGTAAAGTGTCAGAACCACCCAAATAAGCATATTAAAGGTGAGAGGTCAAGGGTTTAAGTTCCAATTTTGGAGCTTCTTCAATCGATGGATTTGGAGGAGGCCTACTTGGCCAATTTAGGGGCTCAAAGGGGTTTAATCCCTGCATGTAATCACATGATGCATCTAGTATATGCATCATCTCCTCAACCTCGTCATCAATCTCCAAGCTATCGAACAACATGAGTGCTTTATCTAGAGAATCGTCTAGATATACACTCGTGTCAATAAGTTGCTCATCCACCTCCTGAGATTAAGGAGTTTAAGATTTAAAGTCTCTCATTTAAATTTCTTATGTGTGGGGAAGAATGGAAGAATTTTATAATAACTTCGAGAAATCTATGTTCACTCGCGTCGCAAGTATTTTCGCGAGCGAGATAAATTTCCTCTACTCTCATGGGAGCGGGCCGTTCGCCTCGACAGGTTAATAGATGCATCTATGATTTTTGTCGTTCGACCCTCGGGAGTGCACACAGTATATGCATATATTTTTGGATCAGGCCGAACGACCTCAGCATAAATCGTGCGTAATAATACTTGGAGCCTAATATTCTTGATATGATTTTATTGGCTTGAGGGGTTACAATTATTTAATGATGGAAATTGACTTGGGATTTAGTATTACTGAAAGAAATATTTATTTACTGCTTGTTATGGAGATTTATGGTTGTTTACATAACTCATGCTTATTTAGAATTTCAGTATTTTATTGTTAGCCCATAGTAAGTGTCGAAGTCGACCCCTCGTCACTATTTCTTCGAGGTTAGACTAGATACTTATTGGGTACATGTTGTTTATGTACTCACGCTAAACTTATGCATTAACCGTGCAGGATATGACGTAGGTGCATCTGGACATCATCCCGGTGGGCACTCCTTATACATCGAGACTTAGCGGTGAGCTGCCTTCCGAGCCCGTTCTACAGCACCCGAAGTCTCTCTTTTGTATTTACTTTCTGTCTACTTTACTTCAGACGGTAGTTTAGTATTTTGTGTATTCTACTAGTAGCTCATAGACTTGTGACACCAGGTTTTGAAATTTTGCTAATAGACACTTAATGATTTTTGAGTATTTATTTCACTACACTTGATCTTACAATTTGTTACGTTTATTTTATTAAATTTCTCATCTCTTTCTTATGTAGTAATTAAAATCAACTATTTCAAAAATGTTAAAAGAATAGATACACTGTTAGTTCACCGTTGGCTTGCCTAGCAACGACGTTGGGCGCCATCATGGCCTATAGGAAATTGGGTCATGACAACATGGTGTCAGAGCACTAGGTTCACGTAGGTCTCACAAGTTATGAGCAGGCCTAATAGAGTTCTGCGGATCGGTGCGGAGACGTCCATACTTTTCTTCGAGAGGTTATAGGGTGTTAGGAAACTACTCTTTCTTCATCTCTTATCGTGCAATGGATATTGTACTAAGTATCTTTATCTCATTCTCTCACAGATGGTGAGCACGCACGCAGCGGATGTTCCAGACCATGGAAGAGCTGCTCCCCTGTTGCTAGAGGCCGAGGGAGGGCTCCAACTCGTGGTAGAGGACGAGGACGTCCTAGAGTTGCCCCAGCTATACCGCCAGTGGATCCAGTAGAGGATCCTATTATCGAGGAGTAGGGCAAGGTTCCTACAGCAGAGCCAGCCCTGGTGGATTTCATGTCTGCACCGGGATTCCAGGAGGTCATGAGCCGTATGCTGCGATTCATGGATGCTATATGTCACGACCCAAAATCAATCGTCATGATAGAGCCTATCTTGGAACTAGGCCAGCCTCAACTCAACAACCCAACACCAACAATAATGAGTTTGAAAATCGTTAACGAAAGCATTTAACATTAAAGAAAAACAGTTTAAAATATATGAAAATCCCAAAGTGATACAATCCAGCCCAAAACCAGGGTGTCACTGAGTCCATGAGCATCTAGATTAGAAATACAGTCTACTACAATGTCTAGAGATATAAATTGAAAGTACGACAAAGATAAAGAAGGAGAATCAAGGCCCGCGAACGCTGTGCAACTACCTTGATAGTCTCCAAAACTCTAGGATCCTCAATCAGCAACTGCCGATACTACCGGTATTGCCTGGATCTGCACACAAGGTGCAGGGAGTAACGTGAGTACACCAACTCAGTAAGTAACAAGTCCAAACTTTGGATTGAAAGGTTGTGACGAACTCAACCTCAACAGGTATAACAGAAATAAATGTGCAGAAATGTAGGCATGCTTTCAAGTCACATATACAANTTGGATTGAAAGGTTGTGACGAACTCAACCTCAATAGGTATAACAGAAATAAATGTGCAGAAATGTAGGCTTGCTTTCAAGTCAAATATACAGCTCAAACAGTAAAGGAAATACAGATCTGAACAGTGTAAGGTATACAACTCAACTATCTCTACATGCCAATGTACAGACTATATGAAATGCACCATGTGGTCTACACTCAAGTATTCAACCACTCGGTACTGTATATGGCCATCCGGCCCAGGGAAATCAATCCCGGAACATATACAACATCGATTATAAGTCACCAGTACCGAGGAAAAAGGGCAATCCAACCCTGTGGAGAAATCCATCTCCAGGTATCAAGTACTTCGGACAAATCCATGTCCAGCAAAATCCATCCCTCAATAATATCATCCGCGCTCACTGGGGGTGTATTACAGACTCCGGAGGGGATCCTACAGCCCAAGCGCTATCATAATCATCAATATAACCACTGCGGCATGCCGCCCGATCCCATAACTGTCACTCATACTCAGGCACTCGGCCTTACTCAGTCATCAATCTCTCCAGTCTCACCCACGGGCTCACAATGTCATGAAAACAAACCCGGAACAATGATATGATGAATCAATAAATAACTGAGACTAAGATATGCTATAAAAGTGCATGAACATGACTGAGTATGGAATATTAATGCAAATAGTGAGTTGACAGCAAGAAACGACCACTAAGGGTCCCAACAATACCGGCATAAAGCCTAAACATGATATCTTGCATGATTTACAACTCAATTACTTTATCACATGATTAAAACATGGATATCAACAGGATAGAGTCACTAAACGGTGCCATAGAATCACCCAAGGTCACAATTCTCACGGTGCACGCCCGCACGCCCATCATTTGGCATATGCGTCACCTCAATACCAATCACATAGCATATACTATGGGGTCTCGAACCCTCAGAACCAAGTTTGAAAGCGTTACTTACCTCAAACCAAGCAAAGTCCTACTCCTAAATGCCCTTGCCTCTCAATTCGGCCTCCGAACGTCCCGAATCTTTCCACAAGCAATACAATACGATCAATATAGGCTAAAGGAATCAATTCCACAAGAAAAATACCAAATTATAGCCAACATCTAAAATCGACTTAACCCCCTCCCCCTCCCCCCCGAGTCCACGTCTCGGAATCCAACAAAAATCACAAAACCCAAAAGCCCATTCACTCAAGAGTTTAACCATACGAAATTTATCAAAATCCGACATCGTTTGGTCCCTCAAATCCCCAAATTACACTCTCCAAAATCCACAAGCCCTAACCCCCAATTTCCACTTCAAAACCCCAGTAATTAGATGAGAAATCAACGGTAAAACACCATAGCTAAGGGTACTTAGGATCAAGGGACTTACCTCAGTGAATTTCCTTGAATCCCCTTCAAATATCACCTCAAAAGCTCCAAAGTCTGAGTTAAAAATGGTGGAAATGAGGAAAAATCCCGAAGTCCTCAATTTATACTTTCTGCCCAGTGAAACCGCACCTGCGGTCCCTTTTTCTGCTTCTGAGACGCTGCACCTGCGTCGTGGGTGCAGAACTCACTTAACATCCCAGGTTCCGCATCTGCGGCCAAATACCGCACCTGCGATAGCGCACCTGCGCCTCTCCCTCTGCTTCTATGGAAATTGACCAACTCCTCACTTCCGCATCTGCGACTCAGCCTCGCATCTGCAGGCTCACAGATGCGACCCCCTTCTCGCACTTACGGTTCCAGTCCAACTCAACACTGCCCGCATTTGCAGCTTCCCATGTGCTTCTGCGGTCGTGCACCTGCGGCTCCCTCTCCGTTGGTGCGGAAAACACAAGCAGCAGTAGTTCAGCTGTATTTTCCAAGTTCCAAACCTTCCGTTAGCCACCCGGAACCACCCCGAGGCCCTCAGGACCTCAACCAAATATACCGACATGTCCCATTACATCATACGAACTTAGCCGAGATTTCGAATCACTCACAACAACATTAAAACACCAAATTACCCTCGCATTCAAGCCTAAGAACTTCTAAACTTCCGAATTCCACAAACGATGCTGAAACTTACCAAACCATGTCTGAATGACTATTACACACACGAACCTACTCCAATATCTGAAAATCCATTCCATCCCCGATATCAAATCTTTCACTGCCGACCATAAACGCCAAATTACCAACTTTCGCCAATTCAAGCCTAATTCCATTACGGACCTTCAAATCACATTCCGGACGCACTCCTAAGTTCCAAATCACCTAACGGAGCTAACAGAACCATCAAAATTCAAATCCGAGATCGTTTACATATAAGTAAACATTCGGTTGACTTTTCCAACTTAAGCTTCTAATAAAGAGATTAAGTGTCTCAGTTCACTCTGAAACCACTCCGGACTCGAACCAACTAACCCGGTATATCATAATATAGCTGAAGAACACAAAAAGAAGGAAGAAATGGGGGGAATGGGGCTATAACTCTCGAAATGACCGGCCAGGTCATTACATCCTCCCCCTCTTAAACAAACGTTCGTCCTCGAACGGGTCTAGAAACATACCTGGAGCCTCAAATAGGTGTGGATATCTGCTCCGCATCTCCCGCTCGGTCTCCCAGGTGGCCTCCTCCATGGGCTGACCTCCCCACTACACCTTCACTAAAGCTATATCCTTTGACCTTAACTTCCAAACCTGCCGCTCCAAAATGGCCACCGGCTTCACATCATAAGTCATATCACTATCCAACTGAACCGTGCTCTAGTCCAAAACATGGGACGAATCGCTGATATACTTCCGAAGCATAGAAACATGAAATACTAGATGCACACTCAATAAGCTAGGTGGCAAAGCAAGCTCATAGGCCACCTCCCCAATCCTCCAAAACACCTCAAATGACCCAATAAACCGAGGGCTCAACTTGCCCTTCTTCCCAAATCTCATAACACCCTTCGTGGGTAAAACCTTCAGCAAAACCTTCTCTCCGACCAAGAAAGACACATCACGGACCTTCCTGTCCGCATAGCTCTTTTGACTGCGCCATGCGAAGCCGCTCCTGAATCGATTTCACCTTGTCTAATGCATCCTGGACCAAG
>AWOL01S0124922.1:16245-37957 GCA_000715115.1 Nicotiana otophora | reverse complement strand
ACGTGAGGCCGGTGTCAACCCACCCAAAAAATCATGTAGTTGCATCCAGAGTTCAATTCCGCTCTGTTGACACTTTCTAGCAATCTCCTTAAACCTCTCCCATGCTTCAAAAACAGTTTCCGTATCNTTCTACGTGAGGCCGGTGTCAACCCACCCAAAAAATCATGTAGTTGCATCCAGAGTTCAATTCCGCTATGTTGACACTTTCTAGCAATCTCCTTAAACCTCTCCCATGCTTCAAAAACAGTTTCCGTATCTTTCTAGCAGAAGTTATGGATTTCTTCTAAACTTGCCCATCTTAGCTGAGGAGAAATATTTATCAAGGAATTTTCTGGTCTTCTCCTCCCATTGTTCTAATCGAACCTATGGGTAAGCTTCGAAGCCACTGCTTTGTATCATCTTTAAGTGTGAAGGGGAATGCCCTTAAGTACACTACATCTCGTGATACACCATTTTATTGAAAGGTGTTCATAATCTCTTCGAATTTCATTAGATGTGTATTTAGATCTCCGTTCATCTTCCCTATGAAGACACAACAATTCTGAAAGGTTTGAAGCAACCCTTGCTTCAACTCAAAATTATTAGCTGCAATTGGAGGTGGTCTAACACTTGATAATCCTTGATTGTAGACCGGTATAGCATAATCACCAAGTGGTCTCCCAGGCATGGGAGCTATATTCCGAACTGGTCTACAGCCAAGGGTTGATTTTGAGCAATTCTCCGACCCCTCTCTTCTTCTTAGATAATCTGTGCATCTCTGATAGTTGCTTCCTCAGCATCCCGTGCAACTTGTTCTCTTTGTTGGGCTGCCTCTCTTGCATCCAAATCTACATTATCATCATTGTTTCCAACCATAGTTTCTTTGGTTGAGGATTGCCCAACATTTTCTAACGTCTTAGTGAGATTTCTTTCTTTCCTCAACTGTCGCAATTGTTTTTCTATTTTTGGCTCGTATGGTAGCACTGCTTTCCCAGAAGTTCGAGTCATGCACCAATCTAAACCTGTAACCTGCGCACAGTCAAAGAACACAAACCGTAAAAATAGAAAAATGAAATAAAATAAAAATAAAAATTTCTGAATTAGCATTACAAACTATTTCAAACACTACTGATTGTCAATCCCCGGCAATGACGCCATAATTTGACGAGCACAAAACACACACTTAAATTCTGCTTGCAAATCAAATATAGTATAGTATAATATCATTTCCACAGGGATTGGATTTAAACAGTATTCTCGTAGTTTCTAGCTTGATTGCTATCCAAGATGATCAACACTTGAGATTTATATGATTTCTAAGTAAAATTAACTAAGAATCTAAAGATATTGACTAATGACAATGAAAACAAAGATAAGCAAGGAAGTTATCAGTAAGAGAAAATAGGGATTGATAGGATAGATGCAAGATAATGTTTTGGGATATAACTCTAGATAATTCACTTCTAATGTTCAAGTGAGTCTCTCGAATTCACTCGACTATTAGTTCAAACGTTAGGAAAAACTCCTCTCTTGATTACGTCTTAACCTCACAAGATTAACCAATTTAAGCACGTGACGATATGCAAGAATGCGTAGTGGAAACTCTCTCGATTATCCTCCTAACTAGGTTTAATCAATGATTCAACTAGCCTCTTTCGATTACTAAGAAGAATTAATGAACTCAACCAACACTATAATGCAAAGATATCCCAAGTTATGCCTCTCTCGATTACATGAACAAGTGACTATAGAAAACAAATAAATCATCCAAAAACGCTTCAATACATAAAAACGAGAGTTATAATCCACAAACAATCATCAATACACCAAATCCATCAAACCCCAAAGAGAACTACTCTATAGATATGGAGCAATTCATCACAAATAAAATTAAACTAGAGGAAAACAAAAATTCAATCCAAACTCTTTTCTTGTGTGAGGATAGAATGCTGAAATCCTTGTACTCGTGTTCTTCCGACTCCTCCTTAGCCTCCTTAGGTCCAATATGTGTCAAAAGTCCACAAAATAATATTTTCCTATGTATTTATACCAAGTAGGGTCGGGCCCAGACGAAATCACCTTCTCCTAGCCTAAATTGGATTTTAACTTTGTAAATATTGCACAGTCGCCCACATGCGGCGACGCGCCATACATGGCATTAGTGGGTAAAACCAGAGAGCTAATTCTAACAAGCATCAGAGACTTGTACAGCCGCGACGCCCCATGCGCCTCCCCACGCGCCGCATCAGTGAAGATTTCTCATAGTACAGATTTTTTGTGCATTTTGACATCCAGACTTGGTCCTCGACCACCTAACACGATCCCTGCTTGATCCTTTGGGTTTTTACTCAAACTTCAAAGCTCCAAATAGCTCGAATTCATTCCATAGCATCTACATAGCTCAAAATCTTTCCTACAAGGCATAAAACATAAAATAAGTGCAAAATACTACCAATTAAAGATCTAAAGTGCACTAAATTAGAGTGCAATAAGCGACTAAAATACTCAATTATAGTCTCCCATCAACAGCCCACACTTAAACCATTGCCGAACTCATCCGAGCCCTCTGGGCTCCAAACCAAACCTTCACACAAGGCTAAAAACATCATACGAACCCGCTCGCATAATAAACACACAAAAACAACATCTAAAACTATGAATCGAGCTCTAAAAGGCATGATTATCAAAGAAATTTTCAAGAACTTCTAGAATTACAACTAGGCGTCTGAAACCTAATAAATCAACTCCAAATGACACCAAATTTTGCAGACAAGTTCCAAATGCCATAACAGACCTATTCCAAGTCCCAAAATCAAATTCCGAACTCGATAGCTAAAGGTCAACCTATGATTAAACGTTTCAATTTTAAATTGCCAAATTTCGGCAAATCAACACAAATCAACCTACAAAGATCCAAAATCAATTTTGGGAATACGCCCAAGTGCGAATTCACAATACAAAGCTTTCGGAGTCATAAAAACACAGTTCCGGGGTTGTTTCCAAAAAGTCAATGTTTGGTCAATATTTTCAAATTTAAACTTTTAAGTCATGAATCAAGGGTCCAAATCAACATGAAAGCTTCCCAGAACGAAACGTATCAACCTCGCAAGTCATAAAAGCATAAACACACAAGTGTAAAGCAATAAAAGGGGTGACAAAGCGCAATTACATGTAGCAACCGATCGGGTCGTTGCATTCTCCCCCCTTAAAACAAACGTTCGTCCTCGAACATGCTTACAGATATACCTGAAGTGGTAAATAGATAAGGATAACGACTTCGCATGTCGTGCTTGGTCACCCAGGTCACCTCTTCGACCAGATGACCCCTCCATTGAACCTTCACCGAAGCAATATTCTTTGATCTTAACTTCCGGACCTGCCGATCCAACATATCCACAAGCTCCTCAATGTAAGTCAAATCCTCGTCTACCTGGACAGTGTTGGAGTCTAGAACATGAGACGGGTCACCATAATACTTCCATAGCATAGAGACATGGAACACCGAATGAACCGCAGATTAACTAGGTGGCAAAGCAAGCTTGTAGGCCACCTCTCCAATCATCTCAAAGATCTCAAAGGTCTGATATACCTAGGGCTTAACTTTCCCTTCCTCCCAAACCTCATCACACCCTTCATGGATGAAACCCCGAGCAAGACTCGCTCTCCAACCATGAATGAAACATCGCGAATATTCCGATCTGCATAGCTCTTCTCTCTATATTGGGTTGTACGAAGCCGATCCTGGATCATCTCAACCTTCTCCAAAGCATCTCGAACCAAATTCGTGCCTAATAACTTAGCCTCTCCCGGCTCAAACCACCCAACTGAAGAATGAAATTGTCTCCTATATAGAGCCTCATACGGAGCCATTTGGATAATCGACTGCTAGTTGTTGTTGTAGGCAAACTCCGCAAGTGGAAAGAACTAATCCCAAGCGCCCCCGAAATCTATAACACAGGCACGAAGCTTATCCTCTAAAATCTAAATAGTGCGCTCGAATTGTCCGTCCACATGAGGATGAAATGTTGTACTCAACTCGACCCATGTGCCTAGATTACGTTGCACAGCCTTCTAGAAATGCGAGGTGAACTGCGTACCCCGATCAGATATGATAGATACTGATACACCATGAAGTCGGACAATCTAGCGGATATAAACTTGAGCCAACTGCTCTAAAGAATAGGTAGTCACTACAGGAATGAAATGAGCCAACTTGGTCAACTTGTCCACAATCACCCATATCGCGTCAAACTTCCTCTGAGTCTGTGGGGGCCCAAAAATGAAGTGCATGGTGACGCGCTCTCATTTCCACTAAGGAATATCAAGCCGCTGAAGCAAACCACCCGGTTGCTGATGCTCATACTTCATATGCTGACAATTTAGGCACCGAGCTACATAATCAACTGTGTCTTTCTTCATCCTTATCCACCAATAGTGCTCCCTCAAGTCCTGATACATCTTAGCGGCAACTGGTTAAATGGAGTATCGCGAACTGTGGGCTTACTGAAGAATCAACTCACACAACCCATCCACATTGGGCACACATAACCGGCCTTGCATCCGTAACACACCATCATCCCCAATAGTAACCTCCTTGGCATCACCATGCTGAACCATGTCCTTGCGGAAAAGTAGGTGGGGGTCATCATACTGACGCTCTCTGATACGGTCATATAGAGATGACCGAGAAACCACGCAGGCAAGAACTCGACTGGGCTCCGAAACATTCAATCTAACAAACTAGTTGGATAAGGCCTGAATCTCCAATGTTAATGGCTTCTCTGCTACCAGTAGATATGCTACACTACCCAAGCTCTCCGCCTTTCGACTCAAGGCATAGGCCACCACATTGGCCTTCCTGGGATGATATAGAATGGTGATATCATAGTCCTTAAGTAACTCTAACCACCTTCGTTGCCACAAGTTAAGATATTTCTATTTGAACAAATGTTGTAGACTCTGATGGTCGGTAAAGACCTCACAAGGAACATCATACGAATAATGCTGCTACATCTTCAATACATGGACAATGGCTGCCAACTCCATATCATGGACTGGATAATTCTTCTCATGAGTCTTCAGTTGTCGAGCCGCGTAGGCAATCACCCTACCATCTTGAATCAACATTGTGTCCAGTCCAACACATGACGCATCACAATACACAGTATAAAACCCCAAGTCCGTAGGCAACACCAACACTCGGGTTGTAGTCAAAGCAATCTTGAGATTTTAAAATATTGCCTCACACTTCTCGGTCCATCTAAACGGGGCACCATTCTGGGTCAATCTGGTCATAGGTGAAACAATAGATGAGAAACCCTCTATGAAACAATGATAATACCCGGCCAAACCAAGGAAACTCCAGATCTCTATAGCTGAAGACGATCTGGTCTAACTCTGCACAGCCTCAATCTTCTTCGGATCTACCTTGATCCCCTCACTCGACACCACATGACCCAAAAATGCCACCTAATCAAGCAATAATTCACACTTTGAGAACTTTGAATATAACTTCTTATCTCTCAAGGTCTAGAGCACGATCCTCAATTGTTGCACATGATCTTCCCGACTGCTGGAGTACACCAAGATGTCGTCAATAAACACAATGATGAATAAATCAAGATAAGGCAGAAATACACTATTCATCAGGTGCATAAATGTTGTTGAGTCATTGGTCAGCCCAAATGACATCACAAGGAACTCGTAGTGACCATACCGAGTCCTAAAGGTAGTCTTCTGAATATCCAAATCTCAAATCTTCAGCTGATGATAATCTGACCACATATCAATCTTGGAGAACACTTTGGAACCCTATAGATAATCAAATAGGTCATCAATGCATGGCAATGGATACATGTTCTTCACTGTAACCTTGTTCAACTGACGATAATCAATACACATTTGCAGAGAACCAACCTTCTTCTTCACAAACATGACTGGCGCGGCGACACACTAGGCTGAATGAATCCCTTATCAAGCAACTCTTGCAACTGCTCCTTTAACTCCTTCAGCTCTGCTGGGGCCATACGATATGGTAGAATAGAAATGGGCTGAGTGCCCGGCAACAAGTCAATACCAAAATTGATATCCCTATCGGGTGGCATGCCCGGGAGATCTGCTGGAAATACATCTGGAAAGTCTTTCACTAGCAAATTTGACTCAACGATAAGATATCAGCACTGGCGTCCTGCACAAAGGCTAGATATGCATTGCACCCCTTCTCAACCAATCATTGAGCCTTTAGAAATGAGATAACCCTACTAGGAACATAATCTAATGCACCCCTCTACTCTAACCGTGGTAAACATGGCATAGCAAGCGTCACAGTCTTAGCGTGATAATCAAGAATAGTATGATAGGGAAACAACCAATCCATGCCCAAGATAACATCAAAGTCTACCATACTAAGTAACACCAGATCAACTCTATTCTCAAAACCACCAATAACAACTAAATACGACTGATATACGTGGTCCACAATAATAGAATCTACTAGAGGTGTGGACACATAAATAGGAGAACTCAATGAATAATGTGATATATCCAAATATGGAGAAAAGTAAGATGACACATATGAATAAGTGGATCCCATAACAAATAAGACTGACGCATCTCAATGGTGCACTAGAACTATACCTGTAATGACTGAGTCTGAAGCAATTGCCTCTGTATTTCTCGGAAGAGCATAGAATCTGGCTTGGCCTCCACCTATAAGGTGACCTCTACCCACCCGTCCCCTACGCCTAGTTAGCTGTGTTGGTGGATCGGCAACTGGGGCAGCAATCATAGCCTGAGAAGTCTGCGGACCTGACTGAATCCGTAGAGCTGGTGTAGTCTGGGAAGTTGCACCCTTTCTGAGTCTGGGGTAGTCCCTGACCATGTGGCGGGTATCACCACACTCAAAACAAGCTCTCGGTGGGTGTGATGGCTGGGCCTGGCTCGGTCCTGGTCGGCTGGACTAACCGCTGAAGGCACCGCGTGCAAGAGGTGAACTAGAAAGTGGTTGAGCAAAGTATGCAACCTAGGACCTCGATACAACTGGAGCACCACTAGAAGTTGGAAGTGTTGAATGAACTAGACAACTCATATAGCCACTACCATGATGGGTTGTATCTGTGACATGACCACCACTAAATCCTCCCGTACCAAGATACCTCTTGGTCTCCCTATCATCTCTATCACGGTCTCGTATACCCTTCAACCTCCGTGCAATCTCAACCACCTACTGCACGGAGTATCTGAATCCAACTCTCTAGCCATGCTGAATCTAATAATATGGTTGATCCCTTCGATGAATCGACAGACTCTCTCTTTGACTGTAGCAACCAAGGTAGGTGCATGCCTGGACAAATCACTGAACCAAACAGCATACTCCGACACTGATATAGTACCCTAGCGCAGCCGCTTAAACTCTGTGCCCAAGCATCGCGAAAGGTCTGAGGAACAAACTCTCTCAAGAGAAACTCTGAAAACTGATCCCGTGTAAGTGAAGCTGCCTCCGCTTAGCTACCCACCTCGTACGCCCGCCACCACTGATATGCCACTCCCTTTAGCTGGAACGTAGTAAAAGCAACCCCACTCATCTCCACAATGCCCATAGTGCGGATAATACAGTGACACCCCTCAAGAAAACCATGTGCATCCTCTGAAGCCAAACCACTGAAAGTAGGAGGGTGGTACTTCTTGAACCTCTCGAGCCTAAGTTGCTCATACTTAGATGCTAATGACCTAACCACGAGCTGAACTAGAGCAACAGGTTATACCAGTATAACCTCTGGGACCTGATCAACCTGGACCCGTTGCTCTAGGGTACGGCCCATGGGAGTCTGTGCTCCTCCCCCAGCCTGAGATGTGGCTAGTGCAAGTGGGATCAACCCCGCCTAAGCTAAGGTACCGAACATGCTCAAGAACTGTGCGAGGGTCTCTTGAAGTGCTAGGGTGGAAATAGGCGCCTCGGGTGCCTGTCCCCCGACTGGAGCTCGGGCTGTACCACGTGCCCATCTTCAGCCTCTGCCCTAGCCCCAGCCCTGGCCCCGGCCTCTCGCGGCTCTAGCATGGGGCGCGAGTGTCTGATCGTCAGATCCAGCGGTGCGTGTCCTCACCATCTGTGAGAGAATAGAAAGTCAAATGTTTAGTTTCGAAATCAGCCAATTCGCGCGATACGGAATCAAAGAAGTGCAGTTTTCCTAACAGTTTTGTAGCCTCTCGAAGATAAGTACAAACGTCTCTGTACCGATCCGCAAGACTCTACTAAACGTGCTTATGACTGGTAACACCTATGAACCTAGAGCTCTGATACTAACTTGTAACGATCCCAATTTTTCCTCTGTAAGATGTCATGATAGCACCTAGTCTCTACGACTAGGTAAGCCGAACAATAATAATAACTAAATAAATATGAATTAAAAAGTTAATGAAAATAACTGAATATTAGATAAAAATCCTCCAAAAGTAGAATCTCACAATACACACCCCAAAATTTGTGAAACTGAGTCATAAGCTCTACAGAGTAACTACTACATCACTGTCTGAAAAAAAAAACATAAAGTAAAGTAATGAAGGTGACTCCGAGGCCTGCGGACATAGAGCAGAAATACCTTGAAGTCTCCCAAGCAGCAACTACAACAACCTCTAACGACCGGTACGAGCAGATGTACCTAGATCTGCACAAAATGATGTGCAGAAGCGTAGTATGAGTATACCAGAAAGGTACCTAGTAAGAATCAATCCTAATCTCAGTAGAGTAGTGACGAGGCCAGGTCAAGATACCTACTAGGATATAAAATAGACAGTATAAAAGTGTAATACATGCATGTAAGAAAAATGAAGAACAACTGAAATGAAACCAAGATAATAACATGAACTAGCACTGGAACCCAACAACAGAAATAACATAAAAAGAAACAACTAAAGAGCTACAATGATCATGTACGGTCCATCACTACTAGAACAATTAAGAGTCAAACAAGAAGATTTATTCTCACAACTGAGGTACTGCGACGTATTCACTTTTATCACTTTCTATCACAATCTTTCCTTATACTGCCGCGTGAGCCTTACATTTGAAAATAGGTTTTCAAAATAGTTTTTCTGAAATAGCTACACGCACTTTAGCCCATCTTATGATGTCACGTGGCTTCAGGTAGTTCCCCTACAATAAACATGCACATAAGTCCCACTATATACTACCGCGTGCACATTAACCCCAAGCCGTATACCGTCGCATGCGCGTCAATATCATATCACAATAACAATTCCCACCACAAGTGACACTATAACACAACTTGCCAACAACAACAATAGCAATATTTTCACAATAATAGCACACGGCTACATCACAACGTATACAAGAATATCAACAACAACATTGGATGAAAAATGCTCAATAAGATAGATGTTTCAACAATAACCAATATCTCCTCAATGTATTAATCACTTTCACAACTTCAACACCAAATAACTCAACAATGAGAGAAATAATGTATAACCACAATGTTAAATAAGACTAACTCACAATAAAATAGATAATTTTTAACAATGAGTCTTAAACAATGAAAATCAACAAGTAAAGGGATAACATGAACAATTACTTCAAGTAAAGAAATTGAATAAGGAAAGAGATAGCATGAACAATAGCTTCAAATAATGATAATTAACAATGAAGAGATATCATGTAACAAGAAAGGAGTCAACAAGTTCAACTAAAGCATGGGAGCAATTTAACAAGTAGGATGTAGAACAAATACTAAACAAGTCAACTAAGGCATTTAAGAATAGTCTAACACAATGAAGGATAAATTGATTATGAGAATTTAGAACATAATAAGGAATTTCAATTAAATCAAGGAAATAGTCTAAGTAGCCTAAACCGGTCAAATACCATGTACAACCCGTGTACCCACTCGTCACCTTGCGTACACGGATTTCACTTAGCACAATTGAATCAAACAATACCAATCATAAGGCGTAGTTCTCCCACACGAAGTTAGGCAAGACACTTACTTCAATTAGGCCAATTAAACACTCAAAAATATCTTTTCCCTAAAAATTCACCTCCACACTGCTCAAATCTAATCAAAATCAACTCAATATCATCAAACAATGCTAGGGAGTTCAATTGTAATAGATAAAGTTAAGATCTTTACACTTTTCTCAAAAAGTCAACAAAAGTAAACCCGGGGCCCGCTCGGTCAAAACCCGGGTTCAATGTTAAATTCCTTCTACTCATGACCCCACGAGTTCATATATGTGATTAGTTTCAAAATCCGAGTCCAAGTCGACTCTAAAAAGTCAATTTCTTATTTCTCAAAAACATATCAAAGTTTCACCAATTTCTACTTTGATTCACATGATATTGATGTTAAAATCTAATATATGTTGATGGAATAGGATTAGAAATAGATTAGAATAACTTACCCAAGGTTTGTTGGTAAAACTCCCCGCTCCAAATCATCTCCTACCGAGTCTAGGATTCAACAATGTGAGAATGAGTTCAAAAATCTTGTCTCCCAACCTTTTAACCTGTTGCACATGTCGCATTTGGGACACTGGGTTCGCATTTGCGAACCCTCGCAATTGCGGACCAAGGCTCGCATTTGCGAATCCTGACAGCCTTTTACTTCATCGCAATTGCGAGAAAGGCTTCAATTATCGCAAATAAGGACAAACGTTCGCAATTGCGAACTCTGCGCAGTTTTTGTTTCCTTCGCAAATGTGAAGGGGAGGTCGTATTTGCAACATTATCCCCTACTGTCGCCTTCGCATTTGCGAGCCTGGTGATTGCAATTGCGACACCAGAGCACCAGACCCAGATTTTTTGTAATTTTTAGTCCAAAACTCTCCAGAACATATTTGAAACTCATCTGAGCCCTCGGGGCTCCAAACCTAACCTTCACACAAGTCTAAAAATATCATATGAACTCGCTCGCGCTATCAAAAAAACAAAAATAAAATTTCAAACTATGAATTGAGATCTAAAACGCATGATTTTCAAAGAAACTTTCAAGAACTTCTAGAATTACAACTAGGCATTTGAAACCTATCAAATCAGCTCCAAATGACACCAAAGTTTGCAGACGAGTTCTAAATTCTATAACGGACCTTTTCGAATTCTCAAAATCAAATTCTGAACTCGATAGCTAAAAGTCAACTTACGGTCAAACTTTTCAATTCTAAATTGTCAAATGTCATCAAATCAACACAAATCAACATACGAACTTTCAAATTCAATTCCGGGCATACGCCCAAGTGCGAAATCAGAATACGAAACTATCGGAGTCATAAAAATACAGTTCCAAGGTCGTTTTCATGAAAGTCAAAGTTTGGTCAATATTTTCAAAGGTAAAGTTCTAAGACATGAATCAAGTGTCCAAATCAACCAGAAAGCTTCCCGGAACAAAACTTATCAACCCAGCAAGTCATAAAAGCATAAACATATAAGTGTGAAGCAATAAAAGGGGTAACGAAGCGCAATTACACGTAACGACCTACCGGGTCATTTCATCTAGGTTATGTTTAGACTTTGTTGTTCGGTATTATTTTACTTTACTTCGGACTTATATCGTTATCAGTGTTAATATTTTGTTTTCAATTGTTAAAATCAGTGGTAAGCACCCTCCACTTCCACCAAGAGGTTGTGAGTTCAAGTCATCTCTGTGTATACACTACCCTCCCTAGACCCCACTAGTGGGATTATACTGGGTTGTTATTGTTGTTGTTGTAATTGTTAAAATTAGTTAATTTTCTGTTTCACATCGGCTTGGCTAGCAAGTACATGTTAGGCGCCATCATGACCCTAAGGTTGAGATTCTGGGTCGTGACAAGTGAGTATCACATGACTTGAACCTCGTCACTACTTCATCGATGATAATTTTTATACTTGCTGGGTACCGATCGTAGTGTACTCATACTATACTTCTTTAAATTTTTGTGCAGATCTAGGTATTGGAGGAAGCAGACCCAGGCAGTGAGAGGTTCTTTCATCGCGAGGATTCAAGGTAGAGTTGCTTTGATCGTCGCAGTCCCTTGGTGTCCTTTTCTTATATTTATACTGTTAATTCACAATTCGAATAGTAATGCATTTGAGGTATTTCTATGTATTCAATTAGAGCTCGGACTCTGTACTACCTAGTTTTGGGGATATATTGTGATTATCGTCGTGTTGGCTTGTATCACCATTATTTCCATATTTATATTAAACTTTGCTTTATTATATCATATTTTTCTTGGTTTAACTGTTGTAAGTGATCGTCTTACCTGGTTTTATGAACTAGGTGCCATCACGACCCCTATAGAGGGATTCAGGTCGTGACATTTAATTTGGTTTGATTTGTATTGAATAAGAAAATATCGAACCCAACCGACATATAAATATTTAACACTTTATATATAATTTTCTTTTAAAAAAAATATGTCTAGAAATATTTGTGATTCTTTCGTGGGATGTAATATTTAATAAAATTATTATAGTGATTCATTTTATGCACTTTAAATAATGATTGATTCTAACATGCATGATCACTTAATTTCTTATGAAATATTATTGAAATCCTTCAATCTCTTTAGTTTTTTGTATTCACAAGTCAAAATCTATCAATCTCTTATATCCTTCTTGATTTTGAGATAGAGGTTTATTATTGATCTTTGTGTTTAATTATAAAAAAATTAAACTTGAAAGAGTATATGAATGAATTGATTATTGTCATATTAAAAAATAATATCATTTGTTACGGAAAAATATTCTGCCACATGAATATATATATATATATAGATAGATTATATGTTTGTCAATTTGTTCAACTATTATTAAGCATAAATTTACATATGGAAATTTTATCCATAACTATAGTAAAGAGAGATTCAATTTATTTATGTGATTAAAAAGCCCAAAAATNTCATATTAAAAAATAATATCATTTGTTACGGAAAAATATTCTGCCACATGAATATATATATATAGATAGATTATATGTTTGTCAATTTGTTTAACTATTATTAAGCATAAATTTACATATGGAAATTTTATCCATAACTATAGTAAAGAGAGATTCAATTTATTTATGTGATTAAAAAGCCCAAAAAAAAAGTCATAAAATCACAAAAACAAATTAAACGACCGGATATATTTGGTTGGTATTGGTTTGGTGAAAAGCGAACCATGACCCGTACTTGCAAGTTAAAATTATGCAAATGGCATTAGAGAGTACTTGAACAATAATTTATACTCCAGTAATTAATATCATTCTTGAAATCTTTAATTTAAATCTTCAAATTGCACTTAATTAATTGGTGTACCATGAACTTAGTTACTGCTTAACTTACATTTGATCAAGTACTTTTTCCCCCTTCATTTTGCTTAATTACCTTACATTTTTTCCTTCTCTTTCATAGAACTAGCAGCTACCATGTTAGATCGCACATACAAACAAAGTTGCAATACACATTATAAAAGTTTGTAATTCAAACTTTCTCTTTTCTCTAATTTCTTAGAAAGAAAAACAAACTCGAGCTACAAGTTGGTAAAACATAACCAGCTGCATACAGCCAACAAAAAACAAAAATGAATTATCAGTCCAAATGTACCAAATTAAAGTGGCTAAAGTTGATAATATTCCTGGATAAAACTCGTGCATAATTTTATCCACATTTCCCCCTATGCCTCTGCTATTCATCAGCTTCTGCAATGCCAATGTAACTTCGGGCTCTCATTTCCTTCACAGCCATGGATCGACTCTTCTCCAAGAAAAATGTGCACTTCACCATTTGAGTCATGGCCTCGCCTACTAACACCTGCAATAGCACCCTCTTTGTTTTAAGTATTTCCTCATCTGGATCAACGCCCAAAATCTCCAAAGATCCAGTGAGTTGACTTATAGAGTAGTTGAATATTCCTTTGCATTCTTTCAAGGCCTCAACAGTTCTGGTGTCGAGCGACTCCGGATGCGAAATCATCTTTTCTGATACGGTAGAGAGCTTTATGAGCTCGTTTATGGAAGTGTAGAGTGAGAGAATGAAAATCTGAGACGGGTTGATTTTATCTTTTTGGGTCCAAGATGCTGATAGGCTACGAGTATAGTAAGGTAGCCATGGAATTAAAGCATGAGTGTGGATTTTGACTTAGGTTAGGGAGCCTACAGACGACTCGAATTGCTTCGTCAGGGTTTGCGGACAATGATTTTGAGTCGACTTCATGTTTGAGCATTATGAAAAATAAGGTTAGAGCAACAATTATGAGAGTGAAGATAATGAGAAGCAGATAGAGAAATAAATACAGTTTCCTTTTGGTATTTGAAGATGAGGATTCTTCTTGTAGGACGAGGTTGTCTCTGATGCCGTTGTTGATCGATTGATCCATTTGGTTTACAAAGTTCGACAGAATCAGGATGAATGGGAAATGTAACAAGGCCTAAAAAGGGCTAAATAGAAGTAATAGAAGAAAAAGAGCATAGTTTTGATATTTAAAAAGCTTAAACAGGTTGGTCACGCAAGTAAATATAGTGGGAGGTCCGGTATTCAATTTTACCATCATTCAAGATTAAGAAAATTTTCACGTGGTAGGCCATAAACACTAATCAGGCTGGCATTAGATAGTGAAATAATTTAATAGTACTATTATCAAACTCGGCCAGAATCATTTACAAATACTTGTTTCAGTGTTCTATGCACATTATTTAATTTACAAACCACGAATTCTCCAAATTTCACTGCCAAAAATGAGCTGGTGGTTTGATACGAATCTTCGATGGACGTACAATTTTAATTTTCTTTTTTACCGAAAGTCAAACTAATTTGCTTAAACAGCAACAATGACTAAGTTTTCGTGTGGCCCAAATAAGTTGAGGCTCTCCGTATGAATCTTCGTTATCATGTTAATCCGTATAAACTTATCTAATGCCAATATAATTCAAAATAATAAAAAATAAAAAGTATTTCTTTGAATTTTCTACTGACAGTAGATTTCTAAAAGGCTAAACAAATAGAAATGACGTAAAGTAAAAATGCCAATATGACTAAAGCATATTCTCAATTAAATAGGTATCGCTTATATAGATCTTTTTCTTTCACAATGTCCTATCTTTCGTCAAGTCTACATGAATCCCAAGAGATTGTAGGTTCTTCGAAACAAGTAATTTTAAATCTACCTCGTTTTCTTTTAACACCTTGACTCACCATGATGTCATACCTATGACGAGGCATTTGGCGGTTTACACACGACATGATGAAACAATCTCAAGTGGCCTTCTCTCAGTTTATCCTTTGTGATTGCTACTTGTACCTTCTCATGTATGCTTTCATTTCTAATCTTACCTAATTTTGTATGACTATGCATCCATCTTAGCATCTATATCTCAGCGATACTCAACTTAATTTTGGATATATTAGACTTTAGCCGCTAAAGTTTAGCGGCCTAATATTCACTCTTATATAATATTACCGGTCTTATAATTGTTCTATCATATAATGCATATCTCGGTAGCACTTCTCCATTATAGCCATGCATCTTATTTTAGTTCTATATTAAAAAACAATTTTATCTATCATAATATTTGTATTCGATCGAAACCTATTAGTCAGCCGTACGGATTAATCGGGATGATAATACTTCGATCGAAGGGTATCTGCGTGACGTTAGGTCGAGGACCGAGGCAAGGACGTCGTGCGTCGAGCTCTAAGACCGATCAATGACCAGCTCGGTATCCTTATCGAGCTCATAACCAAAATCGAACTACAAAGCAACGCGGAGGTTGTCAAAGACACATGGACCAACCAACACCTACCCCGAATATCAAGACTCCGAGTCAGAATCGAGCTCGAGTCAAGGCCAAGAGCTCGATCTGATGTCGAGTTCGAGTCAGTATCGAGCTCACAGACAAAAGTCGTTGCAACTGCACTAAGGGACAGAATCCTCGCAGGAATTAGGGAAAAGATAATTAATCATGGGTTCTCCACTATATATTTTTTATTGTATGTAAAATAGGATCCCTCTACTATAAAGAGGAAGATTGTTGTAAGCATGGGAGGACACACACATTGTAACCTAAGATTATTTCTCATATTGAAAGATCAACCACTTGAGATCATCTTACTTTATCTTATCTAATTCGTTCATTCTTCTTATTGATTTTTCAGTCTTATAGACAAGAATACACATATTCCTGTTTATTTGTACGATTTGTGCCAAGTTATATCACATATCCTTAGAACTACTTATAAATTCAACTTTATCCGATTTTTCGGGTAAACACTATTATCTTGGAATAACAAATGTAGATGCATATCTAAATTGTTTATTTTTACGTACCACAATCCCATCTGATTTCACATCGATTCTCTCTTATTATGCCATACTAAATTATTCGCAGAGCATAAATAGTATACCCGTTAATTTATGGAGTACTTCTATAAAGTTTACGCTTGTCAAACTAATTTGTGTACTCTTTTTCGAACTTTTAGCCAAAATTATCCCTTATGTTTGGGGGTAAGTTTAACTTTGTCCTTTATCTATTGCCCTAAGGTAGCGATGGCTCAGTTGCAGAGCCAAACCTAGCTACCAAGTAGACCAGAGCCCACTCCGCCTCGGGAAATTGCCCACCAAACGGAGCCAGTCGTAGTAAGGTCAAACGAGCAAGAATCGGGGACTACTCCCAAAATTGCTAAAATACTTGAGGAGCTCACAAACCGAATCGAAGCCAACGATAAGAAAGTACAAAACATATAATTCCAGGGTCGATCAAATCCTAAGGGCTCCACCAATGATAAAAGGGTTGGATTCCAAGAAGTTCGTACAAAAGCCTTTTCCCTCGAGTGCAGCCCCAAAACCAATCCCCAAAAAACTCCGTATGCCCAAAATCCCCAAATATAACGGTACGACCGACCCCAATGAACACGTCACCTCTTACACATGTGCCATCAAGGATAACGATTTGGAGGACGATGAAATCGAATCCGTGCTGTTGAAAAAATTGTAGAGACCCTCTCGAAGAGGGCGATGATTTGGTATCATAACTTGCCACCGAATTCTATCGATTCATTTGCCATGTTAGCGGATTCGTTTGTAAAGGCACACGCCGGTGCCATAAAGGTCGCAACGAGAAAATCAGACCTTTTCAAAGTAAAACAAAAGGACAATGAAATGCTGAGGAAATTCGTGTCCCGGTTTCAAATGGAACGCATGGAATTGCCACCGATCATGGATGATTGGGCCGTCCAAGATTTTACTCAATGGTTGAACGAGCAAAGTTCGATAGCATCACGTCGGCTCAAGCAAAGTTTGATCGAGTACCCAGCAATAACTTGGGCAGATGTGCACAATCGATATCAATCAAAGATCAGGGTCGAAGATGCCAATTAGGAGCTCCTTCCGAATCCGTGCATCCAAACATAGAGGCTATTAAAAACCAGAGGGGCATTGACAGATAGCCAATGTCGAACAGAAACCAATATCAACCATACGTCACAGATCGAATGAACAAAGGTTCTACACACAATGCCGCCCGGAACAACCGAATGAGTGATCGAAGACAAAATTATAGGGAACTTATGAGCAAGAATGGCTTTGACAAATATGCCGATCCTAGATAGGCACCTCGGTTATCGGAGTATAACTTCAGCATCGATGCTTCGAGCATTGTATAGGTGATCGGAAGATTCAAATATACTAGGTAGCCCAGACCCATGCAAATGGATCCTTCCCAAAGGGACCCAAATTCTATGTGCAAATACCACAGTACGCACGGCCACAGGACCGAGGATTGCAGAGAGTTAAGGGAGGAGGTAGCCCGTCGATTCAATGAGGGCCACCTTCGAGAATTCCTCAGTGATCGAGCCAAGAATCACTTCAGGGAAAGGGACTCCAATAGAAAAGACAATCAAGAGGAACCTCAACATATCATTCACATGATCATCGATGGGGTCGACACTCCGCAGAGACCCGCACTCAAACGCATTAAGGTATCAGACACAGGGGAAAAGCGAACCCGAGATTATGTGCCCAGAGGCACTTTATCATTCGAAGAAGAAGAAGAAGAAGGCATTTATCGGCCCCACAACGATGTTTTGGTAATTTCTATCCTATTAAATAAAGTTCAGATTAAGCGTGTTTTAGTGGATCTAGGTAGTTCTGTGAATATCATCCGATCAAGGGTCGTAGAGAAGCTCGGTCTGCAGAATCAAGTCGTGCCCGCAGCTCGGGTCTTAAACGGCTTCAATATCGCCAGTGAAACGACTAAGGGGTAAATTATCCTACCAGTGAACGTGGTTGGAACCATCCAAAACACAAAGTTCCACATGATCGAAAGCGATATGAGATATAATGCCCTACTCGGAAGGCCTTGGATCTACAACATGAGGGTAGTGCCTTTGACTCTCCACCAAGTAATAAAATTCCCAACATTGGATGGCGTGAAAATAGTGTACGGGGAGCAGCATACGGTGAAGGAAATGTTTGCAGTCGATGAGGTAACATCGATATCAACATTATCGACCTCAGAAAGATCGAGCATTAAAAATATATGAGAGGCCAAATAGCAATCACAGCCGCCAGTCTCGACCAAATCGGTGAAATAGGAAACAGAAGATGACGAGGAAGATTTCCTGACCCCCCAAACTTTTATCATCCCCGACGATTCTGACGCCACCAAATTGACAGTCGAATAGCTGGAACAGGTTATATTGATCGAACGTCTACCAGAAACAAAGGTATACGTAGGAACGGGATTGACCCCCGAACTCAGGAAAAAAGTCATTCAATTTCTTATTAAGAACATAGATTGCTTTGTTTGGTCCCATTTAGACATGGCAAGAATCCCGCCCTAGATAACAGCGCACCGGCTGAGCTTGGGCCCTAGGTTCATCTCCGTAAAGCAAAAAAGGAGACCTCAGTCCGAGTTAAAACACTCGTTCGTGAAGGACGAGGTAAGTAAACTTAGATTGTGTGTAGACTATAAATATCTAAACAAAGCGTGCCCCAAAGATTCTTTTCCACTGCCTAACATCGATCGCATGATCGATGCTACAGCCGGTCACGAGATCCTTACTTTTCTCGATGCCTATTCCGCGTACAATCAAATCCAAATGAACCTAGAGGACCAAAAAAAGACTTCATTTATCACCAAATATGGAATATATTGTTATAATGTAATGCCCTTCGAGCTAAAAAATGCAGGAGCTACTTACCAATGCCTAGTGAATAAAATGTTCTAAAAAAAATAGGTAAATCAATGGAAGTTTATATTGATGACATGCTAGTTAAATGCTTGCGCGCAGAGGACCATTTAACTTAATTACAGGCAATGTTCGAAATTTTAAGAAAATACAACATGAAGCTCAACCCCGAGAAATGTGCTTTTGGGGTTGGTTCGGGAAAATTCCTTGGCTTCATGGTATCAAATCGAGATCAACCCCTATAAGATCAAGGCCATCAAAGACATCATCACCGTGGACAGTGTAAAAGTAGTGCAGAAGCTAACCGGACGGATAGCTCCCTTAGGTTGATTCATTTCGAGGTTGTCGGATCGAAGCCATAGATTCTTCTCTCTACTCAAAAAGAAGAACAATTTCGCCTGGACTCCGGAATGCCAGCAAGCATTAGAATAGTTGAAACGGTACCTGTCAAGCCCACCACTACTTCACACCCCAAAGACGAAGGAGAAACTTTACTTATACTTGGCCGTGTCAGAACTCGCGGTAAGTGGCGTCCTAGTTCGAAAAGAGCAAGGTACACAATTTCCTGTTTATTATGTAAGTCGGACCTTAGGAGAAGCATAGAATAGATATCCACACTTAGAAAAATTAGCACTTGCACTGATAAGCGCTTCTAGGAAATTAAGACCATACTTTCAATGTCACCCTGTATGCGTGTTGACAACTTACCCACTTCATAATAGTTTACAAAAACCCGAACTGTCAGGTCGATTGGCCAAATAGGCCGTCAAACTCAGCGGGTATGATATCGAATATCAACCCCGCACGGCCATCAAGTCTCAAATTTCAGCAGACTTCGTGGCCGATTTCACGTCAGCCCTTGTACCCGAAGTTGAAAAAGAACTCTTGCTAAACTTAGGTACATCGTCGGGGGGTTTGGACCATCTTCACATATGGTGCTTCGAGTGTGAAGGGATACGGACTTGGCATCTTGTTGAAAGCCCCCACGGGTGGCATTATTAGGCAATCTATCAAAACTTCTAGGTTAACTAACAATGAGGCCGAGTACGAGGCCATGATTGTAGGTCTCGAGCTAGCCAAAAGCCTTGGAGCGGAAATCATTGAAGCTAAATGTGACTCTTTATTGGTAGTGAATCAAGTTAACAAAACATTTGGGGTCCGAGAAGATAGAATGCAAAGGTATTTGGACAAATTACAAGTAACTGTGCACCCTTTTGAGATATGCACTTTACAACATGTGCCTCGAGAGCAAAACGGTGAGGCCGATGCACTCGCAAATTTAGGGTCATCAGTTAAGGAAGATTAAATCGACTCGGGTACTGTTGTTCAACTCTCGGGGGTCCGTAATGGAGGAGGGGCATACCGAGATAAATTCCACAAGCTTAACCTGGGATTGGAGAAATAAGTATATTGAATATTTGGGAAACAGAAAACTCCCATCGAACCCTAAAGAGTCAAGGGCCCTACGAACCAAAGTTGCTCGATTCACGTTGGCTGAAGATGGAACATTGTACAAGAGGACATTTGATGGACCTTTAGTAGTATGCTTGGGACCAGGAGATACCAATTATATTTTATGAGAGGTCCATTAATGCACTTGTGGGAACCACTCCGGCGCCGAATCACTGGTTCATAAAATCATCAGAGCATGATATTACTGGAACAACATGGGAAAGGATACTAAGGAGTTCGTTCAAAGATGTGACAAATGCCAAAGGTTTGCACCGATGATCCACCAACCCGGGGAGCAACTTCATTCAGTCCTATCCCCATGGCCTTTCATGAAATGGGGGATGGATATCGTAGGCCCTCTACCATCGGCCCCAGGTAAAGCTAAATTCATTTTATTTATGACTGACTATATATCTAAATGGGTTGAAGCACAGGCGTTCGAGAAATTAAGAGAAAAATAGGTCATAGATTTCATCTGGGATCACATCGTGTGTCGATCTGGGATACCCGCAGAAATAGCATGCGACAATGGTAAGTAATTTATCGACAGTAAAGTAACAAAATTTCTCGAAGACCATAAAATAAAAAGGATATTATCGACATCATATCACCCCAGTGGGAACGAACAAGCCGAATCAACAAACAAGACTATCATCCAAAACCTGAAGAAAAGGTTGAACGAAGCCAAAGGGAAATTGAGAGAAACTCTGCCCGAAATTCTATGGGCATATCGAACAACATCGAAGTCGGATAACCCAGCACAAGATTTCGACATACTTCGATGGAAACAAACCATGAGGCAATGAATACTAGCCTCGAATTATTAGATGAAAAACGAGAAGCTGGACTTGTTCGAATGGCTGCACAAAAATAACGAATCGAAAGGTACTACAATAGAAGAACTAACCTCTGCCACTTCAGGATCGGGAACTTAATCCTAAGGAAGGTCACCATCAATACTCGAGATCCTAATAAAGGGAAGCTCGGCCCAAATTGGGAGGGACCCTATCAAGTCCTCAATATAGTCGGAAAAGGATCTTATAAACTCGGAACGATGGATGGTAAACCATTATCGAACAACTGGAACATATCACTTCTCAAACGATATTATTGTTAAGGT
>AWOL01S0124922.1:0-15350 GCA_000715115.1 Nicotiana otophora | reverse complement strand
TCACTCCAAAAGTACATGTTATAACATTCCCAATTTGTCGACTTTCGACGAAACATTATTTATTTTCAATTCCTTTAGCTTCTGAAACTTCCAACCATCTTTGTACTTGTTGTTAATGATCTTCAATATTTGTAACCTCCTAGGTAATATTATTAACTTACTTTGCAAACTTTTCGAATATGATTTCATTTCTGAGCTTACATCAATTGACTTATGATGACTCGTACGTACGAAAACATGGGTTGTAACATAAGGTATGATTCTCTCTTTTCTTTCGTACATATATACATATTCGACGCTAACACATTGCAGGAGATTCGATCAAAAACGTCAAGACATCAGGTTTTAAAGTACGCGTTGCACTCTTTTTTACCTTAGATCGGCTTTTAACCCAAAAGAGTTTTTCCGGCGAGATTTTTAACGAGGCAACTATGTGCTACCTGAGGGAAATTCAATAGTATCCAAGGCTTCTTCATAATCAATCTCGAATACTGAGGGACCTTACCATCAAGAATAAACCAATTTTCGTACAAGGAAGTTGTTTCATATCAAATTCATGTCAGACAGGGTCTCGATAGAGAAAAGTGTAAGGGCCAAATGGTCAATACGAACCATGCGCACGTAGTTTTGGTCAACCCCTGGCGCAAAGATACAAAACACATGTATAATGGCTTATAAAGAAAATTTCTTCTACAAGGAAGTTTCATACTTCGAAAAGATCTTTCTACTTCATGAATCAAATAGGCTTAGGGGCCGACCACTACCCAAAGTAATTTTTGAAACTCAACCATAAAGCCTACGGGCTACAATACTTCGAGTTCGAGTTCGAGTTCGAACAATCACGCACTCGACTATCAAGCCTAAGGGTTGTCTTACTTCGAGTTCGAGCAACCGTTCACTCAACCATAACGCCTACGGCCTACAATACTTCGAGTTGAGTTCGAACAATCACTCACTCGACTATCAAGCCAAAGGGATTCCTTAATTCGAGTTCGAGTAAACAACTCACTCGACCATAAAGCCTACGGGCTATCGTACATCGAGTTCGAACAATCACTCACTCGACTATCAAGCCAAAGGGATTCCTTAATTCGAGTTCGAGTAAACAACTCACTCGACCATAAAGCCTACGGGCTATCGTACATCGAGTTCGAACAATCACTCACTCGACTATCAAGCCTAAGGGCTGTCTTACTTCGAGTTTGAGCAAACCACGCACTCGACCATAAAGCCTACGGGCTATCTTACATCGATTTTGAGCAATCACTCACTCGACCATAAAAAGCCTACGGGCCGCAATACTTCGAGTTCGAGCAACCGCTCACTCAACCATAAAGTCAACGGGCTACAATACTTCGAGTTCGAGTTCTAACAATCACTCACTTGACTATCAAGCCTAAGTGTTGTCTTACTTCGAGTTCGAGAAAACCACTCACTCCACCATAAAGCCTACAGGCTATAATACTTCGAGTTCGAGTTCGAACAATCACTCACTCGACCATGAAAAGCCTACGGGCTGCAATACTCCGAGTTTGAGTTTGAGCAATCATCTACTCAATTATTAGGCTTAAGGACCAATACAGCGAGAATTTGAGGCTTCGTTCTTACTTAAAACAGACCGAAAGGGTCCCATTACTCCAAAAGTTCAAGATAAATCAGCTCAAAGAACCGCAATAAAACCAGGTTGCAATAACAAAATCTTCACAAAAGAAAAAGCATGTTTTAGCATAAAACCTAAAAGGCATTCAAAAGAAGCTTTATTATTAACAAAAAGGGTTATGTACAATAGATCGATCAAAACTTTGCAAAAAGGAAACTAAGTCCTAACTACGGTCGGTGTCAATATCCTCTTCGAGAGCTACTTCTTCTTCAAGCTCCTCATTAGACCCGCCCCGACTTCGTTCTTCATCATCATCTTCGTCATCGAAGGAGACAAGATGTGTGTCTTCAGCCTCGAGCACCCTAGCTCGGGCAATCTCGTCGGAAAGTTCAAAATCTCGAGCATGGATTTCCTCGAGGATTTCCCTAAGGGATTGGCATTTTGCCAAGTCAGTAACATGTTGCTCTCGGTTAGAAGCCCCCTTTAGCTGCATTTGAGCAGCCTCGGCATCAGCCCGATACATAGCAATGGACTTATCCGCCATGACCTTTGATGTCTCGATCTTAGCATCGGCCTTAGCAAGCCCGGTTTCAAGCTCCTCGATCCTCCTAGCCTGGGCCGAACTTTTATGCTTGACGCTTTGAAGTTGAACATCGGCTGATAATAGTTTGGCCAAGATAGTTTCTTTTTCTGCAGCCAGGCGGTCCATAGTTGCCTTCCACCAATCGCACTCAGCCTTGATCTAATCGACTTCTCCGCGAAGCAGCCCGATCTGTTCGATCTTTTGTTGCAGCTGAGATAACAAAGTGTTAACTTCCACAGTTGAATCGAGTCCATACTCTAACAGAAGAATACTAACCTATTTGTCTAGCTCGGCCCCTTCTTCACGAGCCTTGGCCAAATCTGCTTGGAGGTCCTTTATAACTCGTCCTTCTGGCCATAAAGAAGTTTCAGAGCACCCCTCTCCTCCGAGACCTTTTGGAGCTCGGCCTCACACTGGCTGAGATCGGCTCGAAACTTGCCAAGGGCCTACACAAAAGGGAAAAAACACAAGTCAAGTTTTAGAAAAGAACAAAGAAACCAAGCGTAGTAAAATCATTACCCGAGATATGAAACGTTGGGCCTCCTCTAGAAGAATAGAAGCATCACTAAAATCGGAGGCATTATCGACTCCGGTAAAGCAATACCGAAAAGGATCCCCTACACGAGAGCCTTCGCCCATATCAGGGGTCTTCAACTCTCGAGCTTCCCTTAACACCTCCTCAGAAAAGGTCAAAAGAGAAGGTAAGTGACCCTCTGCCATGGTCTCGAGCAAATCGCTCAGGACGCTCTGATCGATCTTCGGGGTATCAGAACCGGCCCCGTCCGTTGTAGCCTCCATCGGCTCAGAAGGTCTGGTGACCTCGATGGCTTTCGCAGATCGGACCACCAATGCCAAGGCACCTTCTTATTCTTCTTCTTCATCCCTCAGTTGTTGGACAAAATCCATCGCAAGAGCGATTACTTTCTTCCTCACCCTTCGAGTTTTGGGTTTAGTGTCCTCGGACTGAGAGGCAGCTTTTCGCTTTTTATCTTTACCCGATTTAGGAACCAGGGACTTGGTTCCTTCATCACCACTCGAAGGCCTCAAAACGACATCCTTGGTCAGGCCTGCATGAAAGGAAGTCAGTAACGAATGGAGCATAAAAATGTTTCAAAAAACATGAAAAAGGACCCTTACCGTGATTCTTGGCCTCCCATCTACCTTTTGCCAAATCACGCCAAGCGCGTTCGGCATAAGAGGAAGTCAAGACTAACTTCCGAACCCAATCCTCGAGGTCAGGTACTACTTGAGGCATCCGAGAGATAACTACATAATTTAGGGGGATATTAGACGGAATCAGAGAAAGATACAAAAAATAAAACTTAAAAATCACTTAAGGTCAAAATTCCACTCCTCGGGGAACGGCATCTTCTCTTTCGAGATAAGGTCACGGGTCCTCACTCGAATAAAACAACTCATCCAGCCTTGATCCTTGTCTTCATCGATGCTCGACATTAAAGCTTTCGTTGCCCGACGGTGGAGCCTGATTAGTCCTCGAAAGATTTGATGCCAATACAGCCGCATGAGGTGGCTTAGATTAAAATCCACCCCACCCCACCCCCACCCCCGGCTTTGTTAGAGAAGAAACGCAGTATGATTACTATTTATCAAAGAGAAGGGTGAATTTGGCCGAGGGTGACCCGATATCTTTTGCAAAAATCGATAATCATTGATCGACGGGACCCAACGTGAAGGGGTAAGTATAAACACTTAGAAACCCCTCCACGTGAGTAATGATGCTCTCTTCAGGAGAAGGAATTTGCAGCACAACCTCGGAGCCCCAGTTGCAGTCCTTCCTCACGGCCTCGAGATGACCCTCTGTTATCGAGCATATGTACATCGACAAATTCTCACATCGTCCCGTAACCGACGAAGGGTTTTTGACCTTAAAATCGGACTTTAGAATACACGGGCCAGGAACATACTCGTGGGGAAGCGGCTCCGCCGGGGCCTTATCGCCTGACGGCCAGGAAGAGGAAGTTTTCTCCTTCTGCGGTACGATTTTTGAGGTTTTTGCTATTAGTATAAGTAAAAGAGGACCGAATCAAGATAAAAAGATGGTGGTTTCAAACAATGATAAAAATGGCTCTACAGGCGGCGAAACAGAGATGAAAACAGTAAGAAAATTTGGGGGTTTGATCAGAGTAACGAATAAGGTTTTGGTTTAGAAACGAGCTATTTATGGACTGAACAGAGGCGGTTCAATATCAGGTGATGGCCGACATCGACTGACATGTATTAAATGCCTCAATAAACTGAGCCGATAAGACAGCTACCACGTACGTCATGGTTGAGCTCAATGCAGACGCTAGTACGTATCTAATCATACCGTTAGAAAATCATGTCGTTTCTCGTCACATCTTTCCCGAGATACGAGGGGACTATCTATATACGGTCAAAACCTATTAGTCAACCGTACGGATTAATCAGGATGATAATACTTCGATCGAAGGGTATCTATGTGGCGTCAGGTCGAGGACCGAGGCAAGGACGTCGTGCATCGAGCTCTAAGACCAATCAATGACCAGCTCAACATCCTTATCGAGCTCATAAACAAATCGAACTATGAAGAAACGCGAAGGTTTTTAAAGACACATGGACCAACCAACACCTACCCCGAATACAAAGAATCCGAGTCAGAATCGATCTCGAGTCAAGGCTAAGGGCTCGATCCGATGTCGAGTTCGAGTCAGTATCGAGCTCACAGACAAAAGCCGTTGCAACCGCACTAAGGGATAGAATCCTGGCAGGAATTAGGAAAAAGATAATTCATCATAGGTTCCCCACTATATATTTTTTATTGTATATAAAATAGGATCCCTCTACTGTAAAGAGGAGGATTGTTATAAGCATGGAAGGACACACACAATGTAACCAAAGATTATTTCTCATATTGAAGATCAACCACTTGAGATCATCTTACTTTATCTTATCTAATTCGTTCATTCTTCTTATTGATTTTTCAGTCTTATAGACAAGAATACACATATTCCCATTTGTTTGTATGATTTGTGTCAAGTTATATCACATATCCTTAGAACTACTTATAAATTCAACTTTATCAGATTTTTTGGGTAAACACTATTATCTTGGAATAACAAACGTTGATGTATATATAAATTATTTGTTTTTAGGTGCCACAATCCCGTCTGATTTCACATCGATTCGCTCTTCTTATGCCATACTAAATTACTCACAGTGCATATATAGTATACCCATTAATTTATGGAGTGCTTCTATAAAGTTTACGCTTGTCAAACTAATTTGTGTACTTTTTTTTGAACTTTTAGCCAAAATTATCCCTTATGTTTGGGGATAAGTTTAACTTTGTCCTTTATCTATTGCCCTAAGCATTTATTGTCCTTTAAGTTTGCTAAACTTGAGTAGGTTTAGTCCACTTAAGAGTTTTTAGCCAAAAGTATCCCTTATATTTGGGGGTAAGTCTAACTTTGTCCTTTATCTATTGCCCTTAGCACTTATTGTCCTTTAAGTTTGCTAAACTTGAGCATGTTTTGTCCACTTAACAAAAGACCCAAACTGGTGGGTAAAAAAACTTTCACTACTTAAATTTTGCAGAACCCATGTTGTGACCCTAAACTTGTTTAACGAGACGGGTTGACTCGGTTCCGGACCGGCCTAGACCGGTAGTAAATCGGACCGGTCCGAACTGGTTGAAGGGGGCCGGGTAGGGCTGGGTTTGGGGGGTTTGGGGGTTAGTCCGTATATTTTTTTTTACCGGTTAACCGGTCCGGTCAAACCCGGTCAATAAAAATTACTGATGAACCGGTTAACCGGACCGGTCTGGTTGAGAAATATAGTGACCGGTCGGTCACCAGTCCTGGCCGGTTGCCATGTTTTTAAAATCGGGCTTAACTAGTCCGGGTCCATCCGATGAAAAATTGAACCTGAACGGTTCCGGGCCTAAGGGCACTGCCCGACCCACCCCTTTGTCACCTTTAAGATTGTAGAAACAAGTGTGATAATTTTTAAAAAAAATTAAAAAAATAGTCGTTGAACCCGGTTGGGTCGGTCCGGTTAACCGGTTCAAAAGTAACTTTCATTGACCGGGTTTGACTGATTCGGTTAATCGGTAAAAATATATATACGGACCAACCCCCTAACCCCCCAAACCCAGCCCTACCCGACCACTTTCCACCGGGCCGGTCCGGAACCGGGTCAACCCGGCCCGTTAAATAGGTTTAGGTTCACTACATCGGTTCTGTAAAATTTGAGTATTGAAAGTTTTTTTACCCACCAGTTTGGGTCTTTTGTTAAGTGGACTAAATCTGCTCAAGTTTAGCAAACTTAAAGGACAATAAGTGCTAAGGGCAATAGATAAAGGACAAAGTTAGACTTACCCCCAAACATAAGGGACAATTTTGGCTAAAAACTCTTAAGTGGACTAAACTTGCTCAAGTTTAGCAAACTTAAAGGACAATAAGTGCTCAGGGCAATAGATAAAGGATAAAGTTAAACTTACCCTAAACATAAGGGACAATTTTAGCTAAAAACTCTCTTTTTCCCCATAATTCTTCTCACCAATAACATAACCTCAGTTTTACCGTATCAACATTAAAAGTCGCATTATGGACTGGCAACAATTTCAACGATGCTTAACTTTTCTCTGCCTAATACAGAATTAATGTGTATGATCCAATCACCGAAGTAGGAGAAAGAGTCATCAGTAATCACCGAAGTAGAGAAAGAGTCATCAGTCTTTATTGACTATATATATATATATTTCATAACAACAAACAATAATATTCACCATTTATGACAAAATTTTAGTTACAATTTACACACTATTTACTAATATTTGCTCTATTGAATTCGGACGGTGGTAGCATTTAATGAAATTACAATAAAGCGTAGAGAACATATGTAGGATAATATTTCTTCGTTTATTGAACTGGCTAAATAGAATGACTTTCTGTTATTTTTGTAACTTATAATTTTTTCTTTAATTTTTTATTTTATATCTCAAATACATTATATAATATTATTTTTAAAATTTTTAAGAATTTATACCCATTTATATGGGGTACATGCAACCTTTGGGCTAAAAGTAGTGACGAGCTCAACCAATATAGTACAAATACAGAGTTTAACAATACAGAAAATGTAGACATACTTCCAGGTTTAACAGTTAAGCTCAACACAGATAAAATATGCCAAGTGTGATTGATATGAGGAATATGACATCTCTATATCTATATACCAATATGCAAACCGTATATGATGCAACACAATAAAAACCTCACGTACTCACACTCTCAGAGCACTAAATCTGATTGTCTGAATTCTTGCTTGTCACACTCAGTCACTCAGCATTATACGGTGCCTGCTACGGCGTGCAGCCCGATCCACGTATAGCCATAAGGCCTATTGCGGCGCGCAACCCAATCCACATATAGCCATAAGACTTGTTGCGGCATGCAACCCGATCCACATATAGTCATAAGTCTTGTTACGACGTGCAACCCGATCCACATATAGCCATAATACTTATTGGGGCGTGGAACCCGATCTACCAATCTCACTCACAGCACAACTCTCAGGACCCAACTCAATCATCAATCTTTCCAGTTTCTCAGGCTCACAAATCTCATGCCAATTAGCCCAAAAAATGATATATAACACAACAATAATAGTGATAGAGACTGAGATATGATATGCAAATAATAGATGTGACTAAGTTTAAATTTTCCATCTAAGCAATTAATTCAACAACAGAATTGACCACAGTGGGTCTCAACAGGATAAACATATAGCCTAACATGATTTCTAACATGAATTGGTATCTCAATTACTCTAACACATAGAGATCGCATGAATGGCTACAAGGTCTGATGACTATACATTACCACAAAAACAACCGGATCACAATTTCTACGGTGTACGCCCACACGCCTGTCACCCAGCATGTGTGTCACCTCAATACCATCCACATAACATGTAATTCAAGGATTTGGATCTAGACACAAAGTCATATGAAAATGATAAGTTCTTTATCAAAAGTCAAAAAGTCAACTTAAAAAGTCAACCTCGGGCTCACGTCTCGAAACCCAAAAAATGTTAACAAATTCGAACATCCATTCAACCACGAGTCCAACCATATCAAATTTACCAAATTCAGACGCCAAATCGTCACTCAAATCCCTAATTTTAACTCTTCATTCCCTTCCCAAAACTTCCAAAATTCCACCTTAAAAACATATAAATTAGGTGGAAAATTCAATGGGTAATCAATGTTATTGAATTAAAATGACCAAAAGTGGCTTACCTCATGAAATCACTCGAAACCCTTCTCAAAAATCGCCTTACCCCGAGCTTGCAAAGTCCAAAAATGAGAAACATTTCAAACCCTTCAAACTTAAGTTCTACCCAAGCCTTTCGCTCATGCGGCCATTTCTACGCTTGCGGTCGAATTTCCTCATCTGTGGAGCTTATTTAAACTCCACCCCACTGCTTCTGTAGATGCGCTTCTGCGCAACAATACCCGCTTCTACGGACTTCCTTTCCCAGCTCACCCTCCACTTATGGGGAACCAAACATGCATCTGCAGGCTTGCAGATGCTACATACTCCTCGCACCTGGGACCACTGGCCAACTCCCTCCAGGCCCGCACTTGCGACCCCCAGCTCGCTTCTGCGAGCTCGCACCTGCAACCAATCCCTCACAGGTGCGGTCACAAATTCAATCGGATTCCCATCTGAATCATTCTCGAGGCACCCGGGACCTCAACTAATTATACCAACAAGTCCTAACGTGATACGAACTTAGTCAAGGTCTCAAATCACATTAAACAACATCAAAAATACAAATCGCACCCCAATTCAAGCCTAATGAAAATTAAGGAATTCCAACTTCTACGATTGATGCTGAAACCTGTTAAATCAACTCCGATTGACCTCGAATTTTGCACACAAGTCATTAATGACACAACGGGCCTATTCCAACTTCTGAAACCAAAATCCGAGCCCAGTAACCACAAAATTAACTCTCAGTCAAACCTCCCAACTCTCCAAACCTCTAATTTTCTAACTTCTGCCATTTCAAGCCAAAATCACCTACAGACCTACAAATTACTATCCGGATACACTCCTAAGTCCAAAATTACCCTACGGAGCATCTGAATCGTCAAAACTCCATCCCGGAGCCATTTACACATTAGTCGATATCCGGTTAACTCTTTCAACTCGGGCTTCCAACCTTGGGAGTAAGTATCCTAATTTATTTTGAAACATCCCCGGAACTAAACCAACCATCCCGGAAAGTCACATAACAATAATTGAGCATATAATAAGAAGTAAATGGGGTAACAGGGCTACAACACTCAAAACGATCGGTCGGGTCATTACATCCTCCCCCTTTTAAACAAACCGCCATCCTCGAATGGGTCTAGAATTATACCTGTAGTCTAAAAAAGGCGGGGATATCTGCTCCAAATATCTCGCTCGGTCTCTCAAGTAGCCTCCTCGACTAGCTGACCTCTCCACTGAACCTTCATTGAAGTTATGTCCTTTGACCTCAACTTTCGAATCTGCCGATCCAAAATAGCCACCAGCTCCACATCATAAGTCAAATCACCATCCAAGTGAACAGTGCTGAACTCCAAAACTTGAGACGGATCGCCGACATACTTCCGGAGCATAGAAAAATGAAACACTGGATGAACACTCGACAGACTAGGCGGCAAAGCAAGCCTATAAGCAACCTCTCCAATCCTCTCAAGCACCTCAAACGGGCGATTGTACCGAGGGCTCAACTTTCCCTTCTTCCCAAATATCATAACACCCTTCATGGGTGAGACTCTGAGTAGTACCATCTCCCCCACCATGTAAGAGACATCACGAACCTTTCGATCGGCATAGTTCTTCTGTCTAGACTGCGCCGTGCGAAGCCGATTCTGAATCAACTTAACCTTGTTCAAAGCATCCTGAACCAAGTCAGTACCTAATAGCCTAGCCTCACCCAGCACAAACCAAACCACCGGAGACCAACACCGTCTCCCAAACAAAGCCTCATACAGAGCCATCTGAATGCTCGATTGGTAGCTGTTATTGTAGGAAAACTCGAAAAGCGGCAAAAACTGATCCCAAGATCCCCCGAAATCTATAACACAAGTGCGTAGCATATCCTCCAATACCTGAATAGTGCAATGGTGTACTCAACTCAACCCGTGTACCAAACTCTCGCTGCACTGCTCTCCAAAACTGTGATGTAAACTGCTTGCCCTTATTTGAAATGATGGACATCGGCACACCGTGAAGGCGACCAATCTCGCGGATGTAGATCTCAGCCAACCGCTCCAAAGAATAGGTAGTCCCAACTGGAATAAAATGCACGGACTCGGTAAACCAATCCACAATCACCCAAATAGCATCAACTTCCTCGAAGTCAGTGGGAGCCCAACGATAAAATCCAGGGTGATATGCTCCCATTTCCACTCTGGAATCTCAAACCTCTGAAGCAATCCACCCGGTCTCTGATGCTCGTACTTCAATTGCTAACAATTTAGGCACAGAGCTACAAAACTCCACTATATCCTTCTTCATCCTCCTCCACCAATAGTGCTGCCTCAAGTCTTGATACATCTTTGTGGCACCCGGATGAATAGAATACCGTGAACTGTGGGCATCATTAGAAATCATCTTACGCAGCCCAACTACATTGGGTACATAGATCTGACCCTGCATCCTCAATACCCCATCATCCCTAATAGTAACTCCCTTGGCATCATCGTGCTGAACCTTTTCCTTAACGACAAGCAAATGGGGATCATCATACTGACGCTCTCTGATGTGATCATATAAGGAAGACCGAGAAACCACACAAGCTAGAACCCGATTGGGCTCCGAAATATCTAACCTCACAAACTGATTGGCCAAGGCCTGAACATCTTATGCAAGCAATATTCTCATGAGGCGTCAACTGGAGCGAAGAATAAGCAATCACTCTACCCTCCTACATCAAGAAACACCTAATACCAATCCGAGAAGCATCACAATACAATGTATAAGAGCCTGATGTTGAAGGCAAAACTAGAGCTGGAGTTGTGGTCAAGGCAGTCTTGAGCTTCTGAAGGCTCTCCTGACACTCATCCATCTGACCACCTGAATGGAGCACCCTTCTAGTTCAACCTGGTCAAAGGCGCTATAATGGACGAGAAACTCTGCACAAAGCGACGATAATATCCAAGTAAGCCGAGAAAACTCCGAATCTCAGTAGCTGAAGACGGTCTGGGCCAACTCTGAACTGTCTCTATCCTCTTTGGATCCACCTTAATCCCCTCACTGGACACCGCGTGCCTCAAGAACTCCACCAAATTGAGCCAAAACGAACACTTGGAGAACTTGGCATAAAGCTTCTCCTCCCTCAACCTCTAAAGTATAATCCTCAAATGCTATACATGCTCCTCTTGGCAACGTGAGTACACGAGGATATCATCAATGAATACTATGACAAACGAATCAATATATGGCTAACATACACTGTTCATCAGATGTATGAATGCTTCTAGGGTGTTGGTCATCCCAAAAAACATCACAAGAAACTCGTAGTGATCGTAGCGGGTCCTGAATGTTGTCTTCAGAATATCCAAGTCCCGAATCTTGAATTGGTGATACCCAGACCTCAAATCGATCTTAGAGAATACCCTCGCTCCTCGAAGCTGGTCAAATAGGTCATCAACGCACGGCAAAGGATACTTGTTCTTGATTGTAACTTTTTTCAACTACCTATAGTCGATGCACATACGCATAGTACCATCCTTCTTCTTCACAAACAGAACTGGTGCACCCCAAGGCGACACACTAGGCCGAATAAACCCCTTTTCAAGGAGCTCCTAAAGCAGCTCTTTTAATTCCCTCAACTCTGTTGGTGCCATACGATACAGAGGAATAGAAGTAGGATAAGTGCCCTGCACCAAGTCAAAACCGAAATCAATATCCCTGTTGGGTGGCATGCCCAACAAGTCAGATAAAATCACATCTGAAAAGTCTCGCACTACCGGAACAGAGTCAATAGTAGGAGTATCGGCACCAACATCCCTCACAAAGGCCAAATATGACAGACATGCCTTCCCAACCATCAATTGGACCTTTAGATAAGAATCACCCTGCTGGGAACATAATCTAGAGAACCTCTCCACTCGATCGTTGGCAACCCTAGCATCGCCAACGTCACAGTCTTTGCGTGACAATCCAGAATAGCATGTCATGGAGACAACCAATCCATACCCAAAATCACGTCGAATCAACCACAATAAGCAATAAAAGAACAACTCTAGTCTCTAATTCCCCAATAGTCACCACACACGATTGTTGACGATCAATTTTGACCCTCTTTTTTAAAATTAATTTATTTATACTTAATAATTTACGATAAATATTTTTAAAGTGTTTTCTAGTAACAAATACCTATTTTACAAATTAATTAAGTGATAGTTTTAAAATTAATTGTGTAGTATTAACACTATGTACTTACAGATATATTCACTATTTCCATGATTATTAAAATATTTCTTATATATACATTACATAGGCTCTATTATTAATTTGTTAAATTACTTTTTAATTTTTAGTAAATTAGATTATTATGTGAAATTCTAAATTAGTGTTATAATTTAGGAAAGAAAATATATTTTATAGCTAATTAATTAAAGTAATTAGTAGTATATATAATAATTATAATTTTACCACATTTATTGAAAATTGCTAAGTTTATTTAAATTAAATTTAAAAGGGTTAGAAGATCAATTGACAAGTCAGTCTGAAAATACACCCAACCCAAACAGCTACATATGTCCACTGTGGCGATTCAAGACATCTTATACACACCAATAATAACATGCCACATCACCCCCTCATCACTCACATAAGAAGCACAAACGCATCTGAGCCGTTGATCTAAATACATCCAGATTTAATGGACGACTCACATTTAATTCCTGACTTCCCTTTAATCTAAATACCCGCCCCCCAGAGATCTAATCTCACCCATCCAAATTATTTTGATCTAACGGACCCCGATTTTCCCACTTAAATATTTTCTAAAAAATCCAGTCACCAAATAATCGAAGTCGTCGATCAACAAATCCAACGTCTCCCATTCTGTCTCTCACCTTTAACCCTTAAACACCAACCCTCTTTTCCCCTAACCCTAAAAACCCTAACCCTAAATCGTTTTCCTTCTGGCCTCGCCGCCCTTCTTTCTCTTTTCTCTCTCACTTCTCACAACTTCACAGACATGGCCAGCAAAGAAACCTTGCACAAATTCGTGCAAGGCTTCAAATCATACAGAGATTCATACTTTCTGTCTCTCCATCCCCCTAATCCCGCTAGTTTTACCTTTTTGCTCTCCAAATTTGAGAGATTAAACATGGCTCATGAGGTCAAAACACTATTCCTTTGTTCTTTCAAATCAACTTGCAAATTTATCTCCTTTGTCCATAGGAGATGAAGCCAATGAGCTTAGTTTCCATTCTCGTTACTAAAATTTAAAAACACAAATTCGAAACCCCGGACCTAATTGATGAACTTTCATTTCATCTGGTTTTTCCACTCACTCTACCAAAACGGAGCATGCATGTGCATGACTCCAAGTTTCATCATGAATATTTTGTACCCAAAGGTCAAACACACTGACCTCTAGGTTTTAGGATTTGTCGGTTAGTTCTTTGCCTTCAGTGGTCTATTGTTCTCTACTCATGTGAAAACTATCATGAATTCCCTTATGTGTTTGAGATTTTTTCAATCTATTTGCTATCATCACCTACCATGTGTCACTCTATACTACTGATTTGAATCTGAAACCCTTAGAGACTTAAATGTCACTATAAATAGAGCCCTTTAATGTTCTCACAAAAATGACAACCTAACACTGAAATCATCTACATAATCATTTAAGAGCAATTTTGAGTTCAAAAGATTAGGGTTCCTTACTGTTTCTTTTCTTATTTTCATTTTCGTAGTACTGTCGTTGCTTCTAACTTAAAGTTTTTAGGATCTTAAGCAACTAAGAGAGTCTTCGTTTGGTCTGTTGCCCTCAAAAAGGTCAGTATATCCCTCATCTCTTTTGAATGCCATAAATATGTTAGTTATCTTCTGAGAATTAAAGTAGTTTATGGTGTTTGTAATTAGTATGGGATTGCTTATTTTATGATAGTATATCGTCTGCTCTTGATTATTTGTCATGCCTTTTGAGTCTTTGATTGATGATTGATCAAGTTATTAAGTGATTCTTGATGATTTTTGTTTCTGCGTTCCAACATTCTACATGTTTAAGATATAATGTGTCTTGAATGTTTGTTCATGTTCACACAAACTTCTTAGCCTTCCATTAATGATTCTGCAGTGGCCTTTACCTTTATATGTTGCTTCTCTGTATTATGTTAGTCTTGTGGTTGAGCTTATTGTTTGATAATCATAACTTAGATGAATCTAAAGGTTCCTAAGTTCATATCATCTACCATAAGCATGCAAATGTAAGTGCTTAGGTGCTTTTCTTCTCTATACTTGTGTTTGTTAACTTTGAAAGTAGCTTCTAGTTATCACTATGACATTCTCATGATCTCTTCCAATTACTGGTTGCATATGTTGACCTAATCCTGCTTAACTGAACTTTCTTCTTTTCATGAACCTTTACTATATATATATTCTGTTAAGATTAAGCTATCTTCCTCTTTATAGAACAAGTCATGATCAATTATGGTTAGAGTCAACTGGTAATTACTGTATAACTAAACCTGTTTGTCTCGTGATTAGTTAAAATCTTTAGATACGTATTTAATTCAAAACTTACTTGGTACAGTACTTCCATGTATTTAATCTCTTTGAAATATTGTTGGTTTGTTGTGAAGCTTACATGCATCTATCATTAAGTTTTCTTCCATAAAAAGTAGGACTTAGTTATTCTGTATTAATAAAGTGATAACTTTTAAAGGCTGAAGCATGACTACTTCACATTTAGATACTAAACTAGACTTATGTCTAAGTTAAACTTATTTTAATACAATGCTTTCCTTTATCTGTATCTCCCTCTTCTCATGACATGTTTAACCTAATTATGTAATGTGTAAAGCTCTCATGTCTATACTAAGTCATAACTTCACTTGAAGTGCTCATATAACAAACTGGATATTGTATGTTCCTGTTTGATTCCTAA
>AWOL01S0124911.1:20523-35826 GCA_000715115.1 Nicotiana otophora | reverse complement strand
AATGCCTGTGCTTATAAAGTTTGTCTATAATTTATTTCTTCCAGTTTTATAATCTTCTTTCAGAGAACCAAATACATTTTTATTACTCCCTCTAGTCCACTTTAAGTGATTTTTTGGGATTTCTTTTGTGGTCTATAATATTTGATTTTTTCAGATATCAAGAATGAATTAACTTTTTATTTTCAAAATTGCCCTTGAAGTAAAGAGCCTAGGAGTAGTTTGTTATATTTTTCAATGAGCAAACTAAGGTTAATATGGTCAATTTTATTGTTGATTAATGCTAAAAGTTAAATTACTTAATACGTGTAAAAAGAATCAACAAAATCAGACGGAAGAGAGTACTAGATTTGTTTCACTTAATAAATTGGGAATAAAAGGGTCATTTTGACATTCTTGGAAGTTGGAAACACGTGAAACCAAAAATTATCTCTAAAATTCTTGGGAGGAGATAGCACAATTAATTTCCTGACCTGGAGTCTGCTAAACAGAATGAACATCATAAATCCTTTAGACTGAATTTTAAGCAACATAAATGAGAAATTTAAACAATATCCTGACTAATTCTTTTTAATCAACAGCACCTCTTCAGGAAATATCATTCAATTCAATTTCATCTATTTGGACTTGTTTTATTCCAACGCTCAATCATATGTCTGATTCAAATTTAATTTCACCTAGCCAAAAAAAATAAAATATCATTCAGTTTCTTTTTACAGGCTTTAATTTTTTGACAGAATTTGGTGTTGAAATGAGCTTTAATGCTAAAGAAAAAGAGCCAAAAGCAATTGAATTTACCTATAATCCCACCAATCCTCAAAATCAAATCTTGATTACTAGCTGTATCCTCTTTGCTAATGATAATCCAAAGATAAAAAAGATACAGCTACTTACCCCTCAATCAATATTGTGAGGTAAGAGATTGAAAAATCCAATGAATTCGAATATAAAAGAAGAAATTCTATAATTTTCCTAAGAGGATAAACTTCAATAGGAAATACAAATGATTTAGGGCTCAGAAAAAAAGTAATAGAAACCAAAGGGAAAAAAAAATAAAAGGATCACTTTAAGGGTTTTATTTTAGGTAAATTTATTGCTTCAAAAAAGGAAGGCCAAGCAGCCATTTCGGTGATGACTGATCTGTTTTTCCGTATAACTGTAAAACCAACCGTTGGCGCCAACTCTATATATATCCGAAGAATATACTCAATATTCGGGTCGGGTATGAATGCTTGGTCCAATTGGTGCCTACCCGGCCCATGTTTTCCAAGCCATGTTCCCCAATCGATGGATGCATTCGGATGTGATATGAGGCTATCTTATCCATATTTTCATTATTTAGAGATGGAGCCTATATTTTCAACCGGTTTTAAGTTTTATATACTGACAACATAAAAAAAATATTTATGTAATCAAGTTACTTAATTGACAATTAATGCAGGTAACTTTATATGACACACATTTAGGGGCGGATGTAGCCGTTTAGCTACGGGTTCATGTGAATCAAAACTTTCGATACGAAGTATCAGAGGCGGATTCATTGGATAAAATGCGGGGTTCGTGAATCATGGTCTCTTGGCAAAATTAAATATTTAATATACATATTTTCTAAAATTGGTATAATATAAACTGCTGACACCCATGCTCCAAGAAGGTTGAATGGTGCACTTGGTTGAAAGTTGAGTTATTTACCAAGAGGAAGAGAGATCAATTCCCACTTAATACATTTCTTTCTCTTTTTTCTTTTTAGTAGTGCACCTATGTACTAAAAATTATAGATCCGCCTCTACGAATTATAGATATCTTTGTTGCTGAAATTTTAAAAGTAAAAAAAAAGAATTAAAAGAATTTTGAGTTGTTATCATCGAAGGTATAGTAATTAATAAGTAAGTAAGCTGCTATAACAAATTAAACGAGACAAGTGCATGAAATTGTGGTCACCGTCGTGCAAACGACGCCACCCAAAAGTCAGGTTTGGCGGAGACTGTATTTAATTATAGTCATAGGAGTATTTCAGTAAGTGTGTTGTAATTACAAGAAAATATCTAGAAAGCTTGTGTACTGGTTGTATGGAGAAGCAATTGCTGAGCAATAGAATATGGTAAGTATCCCTCAAATAGTGATTAATTTGCTTTAATCTTTAAAGTTGGCCTTTGAACAAGTGTTTGTTTAAGTACTTTTGTAGCATGGCCGGAAACAAGGAAACTTTATATTCAACTCAGTGACCTAGCCAAGAATTTTGCGGGTCAAAGTTTACATATTTATATTTGTAAAAGCATATTCTTTTCGCATTACAGGAGGATTTGTAAAGGTAAAATCACTTAGTAGACTTAGAAGCTACAATAATATTGACGGAAGTCATAAAAATGAATAATCCCAATATCAGCAATTCAAACGTTGACAAAGACCAGACTCCTGAAGCTGTAAACCTTGAACCTGCAGGGGTAAAGGTTACACAAAATTCACATTTTTCATCTTAGATATAATGAAGGAAAAGAAACAGAAATTACGAATGCATATAATATATAAGTACCATAGGTTGATGATGTGGTCGATTTTTGGAGGGTGGCAATGGCAATAGTGTGCTGGCCTTTCTATTTCTACCAATTAGAAGCCTCTTCGAAACAGGGGACATCATTTGATCAGTTGGACTTGTGTACCTGCAGAAACACAGTTTATTCCTCAAGCGAATTCAAGATTCTTACTACTGAACCTATTTTGAACTTACGTTTTCGAAATTTAATATTTATTGAAATTCTAATAAAATTTTCTCTACTTTGATTCCACAATCGTAGAGAATTTAATTTGTAAGAGAAGAAGAAAAGAAAAGAAAACTTATACCTTTCAGGGTATTTGAATGGCTTAGGGAGCTTAAGGCGATCAGGGGTATTCCCACTTTTGATTGGAGAATTTTGAAGAACAATTGTTGGTCGAATTAGTAGTGGCGGTGTTTCTGGTTCTACAGCAACAGTAGCTTCTTTACTAATGGGGGTTTTTGATTGAACTTTTTGCTGTAGGGATTCATTAATGGGAGTTTCTGGTACAGCCTGCTTTCCCTCCATTGATGAACTATTGTACACAAGCAGCAGAGAGATTTTAGGTAGATTTAATTGTAAAGTGGATTTGGAGAGAGAGAGAGAGAGAGAGAGAGAGAGAGAGAGAGAGAACGATTGAATTAAGTAAGAAGTGGAGTTGAGTTTACTTTTTATATTATACAGAAAGACGACCGTTCAGCATAAGGATTTCAACGGTCGAATTCTTTGGGGCTGTATTAAGTGGACGACAAGCCAATTTTGCTTTTTTCTAATCGAGTAAAAAGAGGCCAACTAAGACAATTCCAGAATGTCTTTTAAACCCAACGGGAAAAGTGGTTCTTTGTGTTCACTTATTTTTGGGAAAATTTTATATGCCCTCCTAGTTCTTATTTCCACTTGGGCACCCAAGCAGGTCGGCTCAAGTGGCCTAATATGAGATTTAATTTTTTTTAAAAGATTATAATATATTTTTATTAGGAGTCTATTCTTCTAGCTTTTTGAGATACAAAATTATTAATAATTTTTTTTTGTAATCGTTTTCTTCTAATAATTCCTTTTCAATTGATTATTTAACCATCACATTAAATTTCTATTAAGACATTGTTGGTCTTAGGTAATATAAGCATTTAAAAAAAATCAAGACTTTTTATTTGATTGAGTTATATCGATTAGATTTTAGAGTATATTATCTTATGTTAACAATTTTAGTTCAAAAAAACGTCAACTCAAATTCAGACGTTAGGAAAAATATTCACACTGCATATTTATAAGTAAGTTAAACGATTACTATATTTACATATCTAAAAAAAATTCTTTCTTTCTATATGAAAAATCTACTTTTGTATTAAAGTACAAAATATTGTTATTTTAAAGTACATATAAACCCGTTCTATCTATAAAAAAAAATGGGGCCCCCAAATTTGGGGACCTAAGGCACAAGCATTATTTGGTAGAACATTGGAGCCGGCCTTGCACCCAAGGGTAGTCTAATGATCAACCAAAATGAGTGCGAATCTTAGATATAAGAGTTTAGATCACAAGTTCTAAAAATATTTTTTATCCTTATATTTCGTACCTAGTCAAATAGGTTCAAACAAAGTAAAACGAGGGAGCATGTGATTTTTTTCTTTTATCCTAAGATTTGATGGGCAATCGATGACTATTCATAGCTATTACCTTGACATCAAAGAAGAGTTCGACAAATGCTTTATTTCTGTCCTAGTTGATCCCGATTTGACATTAGAAGTATATTAATTTTTTCCGAATAACCGAATACTTTTGTCTGTAAATACTGCTTATTTGATTCCATCCATAAATCAATTTTCTTCCCTATGAGTTATAGTCTCAATAAGTACGCTTGTTCTTACTATTCATATATTATGATATGAACATACCACATCAATTCGTTATGTATGGATGATGAGATTCTATTGATACATGGCCAATTCCAATAAACTTATTGGAGGGTCCCATTGGCGTGCATCCAGTATGAATTGAACCTACGAATTCGCCATTTATAAGTTGGGCACTTTAATCATTCAGCCATGGATGTTTAGCGANGAATTGAACCTACGAATTCGCCAATTATGAGTTGGGCGCTTTAACCATTCAGCCATGGATGCTTAGCGGGGATCCTCGTACATGGTGAATAACCAAATTCCAATTGAAATGAAATCTTTAGGATAAATCAATGCAATTTAGGAGGAATCAATGAGAGGACAACAATTCAAATCCTGAATTTTCGAATTGAGAGAGATATTGAGAGAGATCAAGAATTATCACAATTTCTTAGATTCATGGACCCAATTCAATTCAATAGGATCCTTCATTCACATTATTTTTCATCAAGAACGTTTTCTAAAACTCTTTGACTCCCGAATTTGAAGTATCCTACTTTCACGCAATTCATAGGGTTCAACAAGTAATTGAAATTTCACGATCAAGGGTGGTAATACTCTTTGTAGTTGCGGTCCTTATATATCGTATTAACAATCGAAATATGGTCGAAAGAAAAAATCTCTATTAGATAGGGCTTCTTCCTATACCTATGAATTCCATTGAACCCAGAAATAATACATTGAAAAAATCTGTTGGGTCTTCCTATTTTTGTGCAGATAAAAGACAGCAAGTATTCAATAAAATAGTTGAAATACATATAAGTTTTCTGGACACTACTGTTATTTAAAAAAATCTAGTTTCTACTTGTACCGTTCTTGGTAAGGCCAATAGGAGAAATATTAATGAAGCGATATATTTTTTTTTCTTTTACTTGTGTGAATAAAAATAGAATTTAAAAGAAAATAGTTTTTTAAAAAAGAACAGATAACCTTTTTATAGCATACCATAACCATAGTTTGAATGGCAATGCAATTGGTATTGCGCACTTCTAGAAGTGAAGTTTATGTGTTTTTCCTTTTAACAACAACAACAACAACCCAGTATAATCCCACTAGTGGGGTCTTGGGAGGGTAGTGTGTACGCAGACCTTACCCCTACCCTGGGGTAGAGAGGTTGTTTCCAAATAACCCTCGGCATCCTTCCCTCCAAGAACTCCCCACCTTGCTCTTGGGGTGACTCGAACTCATAACCTCTTGGTTGGAAGTGGAGGGTGCTTACCATCAGAGCAACCCACCTTGTCTCTGTTTTTCCTTTTAACAAGTCAATGTATAATGGGCATTGCATAATGTGCAGCATTAACCTGTTGGACCACAGGACCGTAAGGTCTTAGTCTTACAAAACAACACAAATGTTTAAGAAAAAAACAAAATTACCATTTTAAAAAAAAGAACTTATTGTTTTCCACCCAAATACAGATTATATAGCAGCTCCTGCTCGGGATCCATGTTAAAACGTGACAATTTACAGAGTTTTATCTTTTATAACCCAAGACTTTAACCTTTAGCTGATTTTTTCTCTCTTTCTTGTTTCCAATGAAGAAAACCATTTATTTAATATACCCATGTTTACCCTTAAAATTGGATAACAATTAAACTTATAATGTGGTTCTAAGGATACGTGTTTTCACTTGATACCAATTGATAAATATGAAGATTAATAACAGAAATGAATTATAAACTAAAGCAAACCAGTGTTAGAATGGAACTCAGCCCTTGAGTTTGGATACCCTCAAACTGGTTGATGCAAGAACAATTAAAATATAACAAGCTGATGAACAATAGTATAAACGAGAAAGAGAATTATAGTGCTTTGATATCTGTGAACAATGTGTCTTACAGATGATTAGAACCCCATCTTAAATAGTAGAGGAATTCCACTTATAGTATAATTCTAATTACGGAAGAAAATCTCATGATTAGCTAATTAAGCGTTTCTGATTTGATCCGTTCCGAGATTTACGCCATGATCCTCGACCAGTCACGGATATCTCGCCTTTCTATTATTGTGCTATCTTCGATCTTGCTCGATGTCTGTCTCATTTGGCTTCGATCGCTACTAGCCTCGATCTCGACAGGTACCTCGATTCTGAACTCGGTACCTTATCCTCGTGGTTTAGTCTGTTCCGTTACGAGGCCATCCTTCGATGCGACCTACCGGTCTCGGTCAAATAGTAAAATCGAGTGGTCCCGGTTTTAACCGTATACAGATAGTCCCCTCATTTTTTGGAGTGAAATGACAAGAAACCAATTGAACCTTCAATTTTCTACCTCGACCTGTCATGACGTCATCCTCGTGACGTAAGCGACGAGAGTGACCGAAACGTCCCGTCGGTACAGTTCCCCAAGTCATTAATGAGTGTCAGTTGGTGGTCGGCCACTAGTGCCTTTGAACCATTGCCGTGAATCCAATAAATAGACCCCTTCCTCATTGATTCAAACTTTACTTTCACTTCCTTCTAATCTCCAAAGCTTTTACATCTCCTAAGTTCTTCTCTTTTACAAATCTTCAGGTTTTGTTGTTAATTCTTTCTCAAATATCAAGTTCTATTATCTTCCTCTTCTTCAAACTTACACAAAAATGGCAAAAACGTCGAAAACGGTACCACAAAAAGAAGATGCTTCATCTTCTCAACCGGCCGGCAGAAAAACGCCGGTGGAACCCCGTCTTGAGGAATGCATTCGTGGGGGGTGCGCACTAAGCTCCGATTCAAGACCGATAAAGCCTCATCAATTCCTGGTCGATGCGAGCCAATGTCGAGGTATATATGCTCGATAACTGAGGGATACCTTAAGCAAGTAAAGAAATACTGCAACTGGGAGGGCAAAGACTCATGGTAAGCCCACTTTTTGTGTATTTGATGATTTGATGCCCAGGCCCCCGTCTGATGAGGAGGAGACTTCAACCCCTGTTCCGAAGCTGGCGAAGGATAAGAAGAGGAAAAGGACCTTAACCTCTGAGGATCCAAAGCCTAAGAAGAATTCGGTTCGTAAGCCAAAGAAAGACACCGTTGCCCTGCCTGCAGATGTGATTCAACGGCTAAGGGAGGAAGAAGAAGAAGATGGCTCGGAATTGGTGGCCCAAGTGAAGAAAACCATCGAGGCCTTAAAGGCCGCTGAGTCGGTGGTGGTTGAGGAGATTCTGCATCGAGCCGAGGGGGTCTTGGAAAAGGACTCGGGCAAAGTCCCTGAGTCGTCGAAGATCAAAGATGCCTCCCGCCGAGGTGAGAACAAGGCGTATATGTCTGAAGGGGACGGCTCCAAGGCCCTTCGCAGCGAGGAGAACGCCCCAAGTGGCTCGCTTGGGGCAATAAATATTGGAGACTCGCCGATTCTCCTTGCATTTTCCGAGGAGGAAATTTGGGAGGCCCAAGCTATGAAGACTCCCAAAGTAGACGGGGCCCATGGAAGGGAGGACCCCTTCCGTGGTTACTTTATCGGGGTCGAGGATGCTACCGACCTCAATGAAGCATCTAGTCTCTTCGATGAAGCTCAACAAGCCTTGAATCGGGTAAGTCTCAACTCCCTTTGTCGATATCATACTTAGTTTATTTCTTCTCTTCCTCTCTAACTTCCTTTCTTTTTTCCGTATAGGCTTTGGCGCTCCATCAGGAGGCATTTTCAAAGTCCCGAGCAGATCTGAGTCGATGTGAGGCCGACCTCCGAGGGCTCATGGAGGAGAGAAATGCCCTTAAACTTCTTAGAGGGAAAAAAGAAAAAGAGATCAAGGACCTCCGAGCCGAGTTGGCCAAGTCTCACCAAGATCCGACCGACCTGATCGAGCAGGTAATGAAAATCTTAAAAGCGCATGGGCTCGATTCAGGAATGGTGGCTAACATTTCAATCTCACAGCTACAGCAAAAGGTCGAGAGGATCGAGCAATTCCGCGAGGAGATCGACATGATGAAGGCGGAGACCTTGGGGTGGAAAGAAAGTGTGGACCGCTTTGTTGCTGTAAAAGAGGCTACTCGATCCCAATTGTCATCGGTCGAAAGTCAACTTCGATGCATGAAGGAGAAGAGCTCAGCTCAAGCAAAGAAAATAAAGGAGCTCGAGGCTCGATTGGCTTCCGAACTTGCAAATGCCAAATTTGAAGCCGAAAAGTCAAAGGCCGAGGTAGAGGCGATCATGGCCGTCTACCGGGCCGATGCTGAAGCTGCTCAAGTCCAAGCGAGAGAGGCAGCCAAGACCGCTCAAACCCGAGCACATTGGATTGCTGAACTCGCCAAATGCCAAACTCGGAGGGAAACCCTCGAGGAGATCCATGCTCGAGGTTTCGATCTTACCGACGCGATAATAAAGGTTAAAGAGCATGAAGCTGATGCTAGAGCGCTGGACTCTTCCGATGATGATGATGATGGAAGCAAGAGCGGGTGCGAGAATGTGGAGGACCTCGATGAAGATGAAGTTGCCCCTGAGGAAAACTAGGAATCTTAGGCTTTTTCTTTTTTGATTTTTTGTGCGGGACCTTGATCGGTCCTTGTAAATATTTTCGTATAGATGAAAGATCTTTTTCCTCTTTGACTTGTCTTTATTCTATTTCCCGCCTCGTAAAAATTCTATTTCATTCATGCCTTCATGCCTTATGGAGAGTTTGCTCACAAATTTGGGACTTTAGGAAACTAGACCGAAGTCTGACCAGTATAGTCTTTAAAATCGAGTGAGTACTTGCTCGAACTCGAAGTAGAATAACCCTTAGGTTTTAGTTGATTAAGGATGATTTCTCGAACTTAAAAAATAAAATGGCGCTTAGGCTCTTGAATTAGGCCGATATGGCCTCAAAAGAATGGCTTTTCCCCTTTTTCGGCTTGAAAACTTAATCATAAAAATTTGTCATGCCTTAGAACGAGATAAATTTGTACCCATTAGGTTTTTCGAGGATTGGTGTTATCGAAGTCCTTTTCTTTGTTATGCCTTAAAACAAAATTGTCTGGGAGTTCGAACAATTCGCTATCCCTTAGGGTTTTTCGAGGGTCGATATTATCGAGACCCTTAGTAATTCAGTCGAGGGTTGCCTTTTTTAACCGGTTTATGAGAATATTTGAAGGCCTATTTTATAACGAAAATCGGACATCCCCGAACCGTGTTAATTTGACCGTAACCTTTAGTTTGGGATTTGCCCCTTAGGCTTGTTTCCCTGCTATACTTCAAACTCGTTCGAAGTATCAGTCCCCGAGTGGGGTGGTCGTGGTCTATAAAATCGAGGATTGCCTTTTTAAGGTCTTACGATTTCGAGGTTTAGTAATTCGATCATGTCGATTTTTTGGAGGAAGTCCCCGAGTATAGGGTAAATTGCTTGAACTTCATTTGTGATCGACCCTTAAGCCAGTTTCCACAATAGATCATAAGTATGAAATTGTAAAGTATAAATTTCTCTAAAGCATGGAACATATGGTAAGGAAAAATACTTCTTTCAATAGATTATACATGCGTACATATTTTTCCATTAGGGCTCGAGTAATCTACATGGACACGGTTCATTTGACCGTTTGGTCCTTTACCTATCGAGACCCTGTTGACACGAAGTATTTTTCTTGTAACTATCCGAGGGTGATGCCCCCAGTATTCGAGGTTGATTATAAATGGGCCTCAGATACTGTTGAATTGCTCTAAGTTAGCACGAACAATGGTTGCCTCGTTAAAAACCTCGCCGAAAAAACCCATTTGGGAAAAATACTGATCTAAGGAAAAAAGAGTGCAACGCGTGCTTTCAGACCTAGGGACTTTGTGTTTGAATAATCCTTTGGTGTCTTCAATTAAACACATGTAAATTGTTAGTATAAAATATAAACGAAAATGGAGAAGGTCGTACCTTAGCAGTAATATCGTTTGAGGAGTGATATGTTCCAATTGTTTGGTAATTGTTCGCCATTCATCGTGCCAAGTTTGTAGGATCCCTTTCTGATGATATCGAGGACCTAATACGGTCCCTCCCAGTTCGGGCCAAGTTTTCCTTTGTTTGGGTCTCGAGTATTGAGGGTGACCTTCCTCAGAACCAAGTCCCAGATTTTAAAGTGTCGAAGATTGGCTCTTCGATTGTAGTACCTTTCGATTCGCTGTTTCTGTGCGGCCATTCGAACGAGGGCGGCTTTTCATTTTTCATCTAGCAATTCGAGGCTTGTATTCATAGCCTCGTGATTTGACTCTTCCTTTGTGTATCGAAACCCGACGCTAGGTTCACCGACTTCAACCGGGATCAGAGCTTCAGTGCCATATACTAAAGAGAACAATGGATTTTGACGTTGTTCGATACGCCCAAAGGACTTCGGGTAATATTTCTCTCCATTTTCCCTTAGCGTCGTTCAATCTTTTCTTTAGATTTTGAATGATAGTCTTATTTGTTTATTCGGCCTGTCGGTTCCCACTAGGATGATATGGCGTCGACATGATCCTTTTTATTTTGTGATCTTCGAGAAACTTTGTCATCTTGATGCCGACGAATTACTTTCCATTGTCGCATACGATCTCGACAAGCATCCCGAATCAGCATATAATGTGGTCCCAGATGAAGTCTATGACTTCTTTCTTTCTAATTTTCTCAAAAGCCTGTGCTTCAACCCACTTAGAGAAATAGTCAGTCATAAGCAAAATAAATTTAGCTTTTCCTGGGGACAATGGTAGAGGGCTGACGATATCCATTCCCCATTTCATGAATGGACATGGGGATAAGACTGAGTGGAGTTGCTCTCCGGGTTGGTGAATCATCGGTGCATACCTTTGACATTTGTCGCACTTTCGAACAAACTCTTTGTATCCTTTTCTATATCGGCCCAATAGTATCCTGCTCTGATGACTTTGTGAACCAATGATTCGGCACCAGAATGATTTCCGCATGTGCCCTCGTGGATTTCTCGTAGGATGTAGTCGGTATCTCCTGGTCCCAACCATATTATCAATGGTCCATCGAACATCCTTCTATATAGTGTTCCATCTTCGGCCAATGTGAATCGTGCGGCCTTCGTACGTAGAGTCCTCGATTCCTTAGGATCCGACGGAAACTTTTCGTTCTTTAGGTACTCGATATATTTGTTCCTCCAATCCCAGGTCAAACTTGTGGAGTTGATTTCGGTGTGGCCTTCTTCGATTACTGACCTTGAAAGTGATACGACAGTCCCCGAGCTAATTTCGTTGTCTTCGACTGATGACCCCAAATTTGGAAGGGCATCAGCCTCACTGTTTTGTTCTCGAGGCACATGCTATAGAGTCCATTCTTTAAACCGATGTAGAGTCACCTGTAGTTTGTCCAAGTACCTCTGCATTCGATCTTCTCGAACCTCGAAGGTTCTGTTGACTTGGTTTACCACAAGCAGGGAGTCACACTTATCCTTGATGACCTCTGCTACAAAACCTTTAGCTAGTTCGAGACCTGCAATCATGGCCTCATACTCGGCTTCATTGTTAGTTAACTTGGAAGTTTTGATAGCTTGTCTAATTGTATTACATGTGGGCAGCTTCAAAACGATGCCTAGCCCGGACCCCTTCACGTTCGAAGCGCCGTCTGTGAAGAGGGTCCACACCCCCGATGATGTACCCGATTTTAATAATAGTTACTTTTCGACCTCAGGTACAAGGGCTAGCGTAAAGTCGGCCACGAAGTCCGCTATTATTTGAGACTTGTTGGCCGTTCGGGGTTGATACTCGATATCGTACCCATTGATCTCGACGGCCCATTTGGACAATCGGCCCAAAAGTTCGGGCTTATGCAAAATATTGCGAAGGGGATAAATAGTCGCCACACAGATCGGGTGACACTGAAAATATGGTTTTAATTTCCTAGAGGCGCTTATTAGGGCAAGCGCTAATTTTTCTAAGTGTGGGTACCGGGTCTCGGAGTCACCTAAAGTTTGACTAACATAGTAAATAGGAAATTGTGTACCTTGCTCATCTCGAACTAGGACCCCACTTACCGCGATCTTTGAGACTACTAAGTACAAGTAGAGTTGCTCGTCCGCTTTCGGAGTATGAAGCAGTGGCGGGCTCGAGAGGTACCACTTTAATCCTTCCAATGCTTGTTGGCATTCCGGGTTCCATGCAAAATTGTTCTTTTTTTTAGCAGTGAGAATAACCTGTGACTTCTATCTGAAGACCTCGATATGAATCGGCCTAGGGCGGCTATGCGCCCTGTTAATCTTTGTACGACCTTAACATTGTCCACGACTGTGGTGTCTTCGATTTCCTTGATCTTATCAAGGTTGATTTCGATCCCCCGATTTGATACCATAAAGCCGAGGAACTTGCCCGAGCCGACTCCGAATGCACATTTCTCCGGGTTGAGTTTTATGTAGTATTTCCTTAGTTTTTCGAAGGTTTCCTACAAATGTGTCAAATGGTGCTCTGCGAGCAGGGACTTAACTAGCATATCATCAATATAAACCTCCATTGATTTACCTGTTTGTTCTTCGAACATTCGATTTACTAAGCATTGATAAGTGGCACCAACATTTTTTAGTCCAAACGGCATTACGTTATAACAATAAGTGTCGTACTTAGTGATGAACGATGTCTTTTCCTGATCCTCTGGGTTCATTTGTATTTGATTGTACCTGGAGTAGGCATCGAGAAAATTAGGTATCTCGTGGACGGCCGTTACATCGATCATGCGATCGATATCCGGCAGAGGAAAAGAGTCTTTAGGACATGCTTTGTTTAAATCTTTATAGTCTACGCACATTCTAAGTTTATTTCCCTTTTTAGGTACTACGACCATGTTTGCTAACCATTAGGGATATTTTACTTCCCGGATGGATCATATTTTGAGAAGTTTGGCTACCTCGTCTTTGATGAATGCATGTTTTATCTCGGACTGGGGCCTTCTCTTTTGTTTTATCGTGCGAAACTTCGGATCCAAGCTCAGTTGATGTGTAGTGATCTCCGGCGGTATCCCTGTCATATCTAGGTGGGACCAAGCAAAACAATCCATATTATTGATAAAAAATTTAATGAGTTTTTCCCTAAGCTCGAGGGTTAACCCCGTACCAAGGTATACCTTTCGATCGGGTAGATGCTTGATCAGTATGACTTGCTCCAGCTCTTCGACTGTCGATTTGGTGGCGTCGGAATCCTCGGGGATTATGAAGGATTGAGGGGTCCAGTAGTCATCGTCCTCATCCGTTCCCTACTTCTCCGACTGAGACGAGGCCGATGGCTGTGGTTGCTATTTAGCTTCCTGTTTTCCTTTGGACTCCGATCCCTTTGTTGACGAAAGCGCTGATACCAGTATTACTTCGTCGACCGCGAACATCTCTTTGGCAGCATGATGTTCACTATACATCATTTTTACTCCATCCGGTGTTGGGAACTTTAACATTTGGTGAAGGGCTGAGGGGACCGCCCTCATGTTGTGAATCCAGGGTCTTCCGAGCAGTGCGTTGTATCTCATATCGCCCTCGATCACATGAAACTTTATTTCTTGAATAGTTCCGGCCATTTATTGGTAGGATGATTTCACCTTTAGTTGTTTCACTAGCCATGTTGAATCCATTGAGAATCCGAGCTGCGGGTACGATCTGATCTTGTAGGCCGAGCTGCTCCACAACCCTAGATCGAATAATATTTTCCGAGCTTCCTGGATCAATTAAAATACGTTTAACCTGAATTTTATGCATAAGGATAGATATTACCAAAGCATCATTGTAGGGTTGTAATATTCCTTCTGCTTCCTCATCATTGAATGATAAAGTGCCTTCTAGCACATAGTCTCGAGTTCGTTTTTCCCTGGTGATTGATACTTTAGTACGTTTGAACACGGACCCTTGTGGAATATCGACCCCACCAACGATCATGTGAATCACGTGTTGTGGTTCTTCCTGCTCGTTTTTCCTGTTTGTATCCCTATCTATGAAATGATTTTTAGCTCGATCACTCAAGAATTCTCGAAGGTGACCTTCGTTGAATAGTCGGGCCACCTCCTCCCTTAGTTGTCTGCAGTCTTCGGTTCTATGACCATGTGTACCATGATATTTGCATATTTAATTGGGGTTTCTTTGGGATGGATCAGTTTGTAGGGGTCTAGGCCATCTAGTATCTTTGATTCTCCCAATGGCTANTGGGTCTGGGCCATCTAGTATCTTTGATTCTCCCAATGGCTGACACAATACCTGATGCGTCGATACTGAAGTTGTATTCTGATAATCGTGGTGCTTCTGTGGGATCAGCATGTTTATCGAAGCCACTTTTGCTCTTGAGCCCTCGAGAGCTCTGTCCTCGATCGTTCCTTCGATCATTCCGAATGGGATTGCGTCCTGGGCCACTATTTCTACGATTTGCGTTGTATGGTTGGTACCGATCTCTGTTTGACCGGGGCTCTCTGTCGATATACCTTTGAGTTCTGCCGACGGGCCTATTTGGATAAACGGAACCGGACGGGGTCCCCAGTTGATCATCCTCGACCCTGATCTTTGACTGGGACCGATTATGTACATCGGCCTAGGTTACCGCTGGATATTCAATTAAATTCTGCTTTAGCTGTCGCGATGCCACCGAATTTCGTTCGTTCAAACCTTGAGTAAAGGCTTGAACAACCCAATCATCTATGACCAGTAGTAGTTCCATGCGTTCCATCTGGAACCGAGATACGAATTCCCTCAACATTTTGTTGTATTTTTGTTTCACCTTGAAGAGGTCCGAATTCCTAGTCGCAACCTCTATTGCTCCGGCATGTGCCTTTATGAAGGTGTCTGCAAGCATGACGAAGGAATCGATGGAATTAGGCGGCAAATTGTGGTACCATATCATTGCTCCTTTCGACAAGGTTTCTCCAAATTTCTTCAGTAGAACAGATTCAATCTCATCGTCTTCCAAGTCATTCCCTTTTATTGCGCATGTATAAGAAGTGACATGCTCATTAGGGTCGGTGGTCCCATTGTACTTAGGAATTT
>AWOL01S0124911.1:3755-19577 GCA_000715115.1 Nicotiana otophora | reverse complement strand
GGAATGGGTTTCGGAGCCGCACTTGGAGGGAAAGGCTTTTGTACGAATTTCTTTGAATCCATACCCTTTAGAATCGGTGGTGCTCTCGGTATTTGGTCAACCCGGGAGTTGTATGTCTCTACTTTCTTATTATTTGCTTCGATTTTCTTTTCTCCCGATTCAATCCGTTTAGTAAGCTCCTCGAGCATTTTCATAACGGTGGGGTCAGTCCCCAATTTGTTGGCGTTCGAACTTTCCGGCACATGCTCGGTCCTGTGGACGACTTCTGGTTCAATCCTACTCGGTGTTCGGTGCTAATTTTGTAGTTGTGCAATAACGGCTTGTTGAGCCTGTAACATTTCGAATATCAATTGGAGGCTAACTCCACCATCTTCTCCGTCGTGCGTACCTCGACTACCTGATCGAACTTCCCTGCGTATGCTACCTTCAGGATCAACGCCCAAATTTGCATTTAGGGCGACATGTGAANATTTTGTAGTTGTGCTATAACGGCTTGTTGAGCCTGTAACATTTCGAATATCAATTGGAGGCTAACTCCACCATCTTCTCCGTCGTGCGTACCTCGACTACCTGATCGAACTTCCCTGCGTATGCTACCTTCAGGATCAACGCCCAAATTTGCATTTAGGGCGACATGTGAACTGACATCGACGGGATTTGCAATTGGTGCTCCCTCGAGGTCAGTCTGAGGCGCCTCGATCCCTGGGGCGACTATATTGTCATTTTCCTTATAACATCCGAGACCGTTGTCACCATGTGTAGGCGTTGCTTGTGAGTTTGACGTGTTTATCTTGAAAACAAAGATTCTTACGAGAACAAGTGTAAAACAATGTTTTATCGAAATCAGTATTAAGCAATCACTATTACCCTTGGCCCCACGGTGGGGCCAAATTGTTTACCCTTGAAATTGGATAACAATTAAACTTATAATGTGGTTCTAAGGATACGTGATTTCACTTAATACCAATTGATAAATATGAAGATTAATAACAGAAATGAACTATAAAGTAAAGCAAACCAGTATTAGAATGGAACTCGGTCCTCGAGTTTGGATACCCTCAAACTGGCTGATGCAAGAATAGTTAAAATATAACAAGCTGATGAACAATAGTATAAACGAGAAAAAGAATTACATTACTTTGATATATGTGAACAATGTGTCTTACAGATGATTAGTACCCCCCTTAAATAGGATAGGAATTTTACTTATGGTATAATTATAATTACAGAAGAAAATTCCATGATTAGCTAATTAACTGTTTCTGATTTGATCCGTTCCGAGATTTACGCGATGATCCTCGACCAGTCACGGATATCTCGCCTTTCTGTTATTATGCTATCTTCGATCTTGCTCGATGTCTGTCTCATTTGGCTTCGATCGCTACTAGCCTCGATCTCGACAAGTACCTCGATTCTGAACTCGGTACTTTATCCTCGTGGTTTAGTCTGTTCCGTTACGAGGCCATCCTTCGATGCGACCTCCCGGTCTCGATCAAATAGTAAAATCAGGTGGTCCCGATTTTAACCGTATACAACTCAGTCGGTCATAATCTGCTATTTGCTAAGTTAAATCATTAAAGTTTTTAAAGAACATCTTTTAGAACTTCAATACTAACACTTTTCCTCCAAAACAGAGAACAATTATCTATTACCAGACACTTACAAACAATTAAACAAAAGAAAAACAAGGTTTAAGCTATTTTTGGTCTAACCGTCATATTTTTCTTAATGGAATTATAGAATATTTTATTCATAAATCAATAAAGCATAGAGTATACAAATTTCATCCAAATGTTATCTTAGATTGTACCTTTTTTTACACAAATAATGTGTTATTATTTACATGTCTATGGGTATATTTAGCACTTATATTTAAACAATCTAAAATAATTGCAGAAATATATGACTACAACAATGACAAACTTGTTGTAACAAATCCAGTATAATCTCACAAGTAAGGTCCGGGGAGGATAGTGTGTACGCAGACCTTACCCATACCTTGAAACGAGAAATTACAATATTTTTTCATTGTTTGATAATAACTATAGTATATGAATCAAATTAGTAACAAAAACAATGATAGTCTACCTATTAACGACAACGATAGTTTCACAAAACCTTTGTCGAAAAATTGCTCCAAGCAATACTTTGTGTCCCTTGACAGCAATTTCAACTATTGCCGCTGAGCGAAAAAGGTATGCAATTGGCTCTTCTTGCTCCCGTTTCTTCTAGCTAGTTTGGCCAAGCGGTTCCAAGACCAGAAGTACTTCTTTTTTTTCAAAGTTGAATTATTTAGCCAAACTTTTAAAAGAAAAAAAATACTTTTGAGTAGAAGTAAAAAAAAGTAGCGTTCTCTTCAGAAACATTTTTGAGAAAAATACACTTATAAGTATTTTTTTTACGGCTTGGTCAAACATTAATTGCTACTCAAAAGTGATTTTCAAATTAATTAGTCAAACTCAAATTGTTCATTTCCAAAAGTACTTTTAAGAAAAAATATTTCTCAAAAATAAGCTGATTTCAGAAGGTTGGCCATGTTGCATTAGTCTTTCAAAAACAACATTGATAAGCAAAAAGTTTAATTAATCCCATTGAGGTTAGAAACTGAGATGATCCTTCCTGCCATATCAGTAGTAGTTTTAAGCTTATGATAGGTCATAAGAGATTGAATCTTAGAAAGATTGAAAGAAGCGTCTATCAATCAAATCTGTTTTAGTACTTCACTCCAGTTATATTAATGATGAAGATAGCTAGCAAAGGACCATGGGTTTTTTTCTTTTCTTTTACTATATACTACAAATTCTGCAGATTCAACTACTTTCAAGCACGCAGTCAACAGAAAGCGAAAGGGGGCAGGTAAAAGTAGCTGTTTACTCTTTACATTTACACACACCAAAAATCGATGAGAAGAAGAAGAAGAAGAAGGGGCTACCTCAAATGTCAGAATCATTATAACTACAGCCCCAAGTCGGGCATTGATTAGACCATTTTGCAGTGTTTTTGAGTCTTCCATATTGCCATAGGAACAAGGCTGAAGACCACAGATATAGAAAGAGCAGTGGCACTGAAAAGATTTTACTAGGATTTTTTTGCACTCTTTTTTTTTTTTCCTCCAATGTTCTTTGAATCCCGACTAATTTAAATTCGCGGCGTGTTAACTTATTAAATGGAAAGTAGGATTTGGAATTTACTTGCAATATATGTTTATGCTAAACCTACAATTCAATTCCAAAGATCGATTTGGATACCGAGATTATAAAAATTAGTTCTTGTATTAAGCTTGTTTGGTTATACTTTATTTGGTTGTATAAGTAATACCAGTATCATTTTATATTGAAATTTTGGTATAACCTTATATCACATTCATTGTGGGATAACTATTCAAGAGTAAACTATATTCGGATAAAGCAAGTAAACCAACAAAATTCCCTTCTTGCCAAAGTCCTACTCAAAATATTATCAAGAAAATAAAAATAAAAATTTATCCACTTTACAACCAAATACATACTAATATTAGATTATATACTGTATGTTTAATTTAATTGCAATGAGTAACCAAAAAAATCATAAACACAAAATACGTGAGGAATTATTAACCTAAATATTACAATTACTGCATTATATCTCAATACAATTATATTTTCTGCAAACCTAAGGATGCCTAAGAGTGGCCAGTGATGTTTGGCTATAATTATATATTTTTAGTGCATTACTTACTTTACATTTTGGGACTTTAATGCTAAACTATACTATATTTGTGCTTAATTGAGTCTATTTTATGTGTAGGTACGTTGAAGACGAAATTAAAAACAAAGTAGAGATTTTATATGTATTTTATACACAATAAGAATGGACCGTGATCATTTATCGATTAAAAGCATTATAATGCTATATGGAGCAATGATTAAAGAAACAAAAAGAAACAATGAAAGGGAATTTGAAAAAAGAAATAGAAACGTGAATGAGAAATGAGTTTGAAAAGTTAGGCAGCAAAAAAATTGAATTAAAGCTAAGCAGTTGGGCACAGAATTGAGTTCTTAACATTTGATTTGATGTTAGGCATCAAGAAGTCGAACTCAATTCTGCGCGACGCGAGCAATCTAGCTCGCTATAGAGCACGCGGCGCAAGCAATTTAGCTCGCGATGGAGCGGGCGCCGCGAGGGTTATCGCGAGACCAAGCACGCTATAGAGGTTGCGAGGCACGGTCTACAGCAAGCGTGTTCCGTATTTTAAAATTATTTTGTTTCCTTTTTAGTTTTGGACTTGGTTATTTCATCTAGGTTTTTTCCCTACGCATATAAATAGTCATTAAACACTATTTTTTAAGGGGGAGACCGACTTTGGAGAGATTTTAGACGAAGGGAGAGCACGGAGTCGCCACGGAGGCAAGAATTCATCAGATTTCATCTTTCTTCCATCAAACTTAATAATCTTTACCTTTTCTTGATGACTTGTTGTTTGCTACCATGTCTATGTGGATCTAAACTTCACGTTCTAGGATTGTGGTTATCATGAATATTGAAGTTTATTAATTATATTACCGTTAATTCGAGTTATCATCTTTGGTTGTTTCTCTAATTTTGTGCATAATTGCTTAATTGTTTGGCCAGTAGTTGAGTTCTATTTACTATCTATGTTATGCTTGGAAAAGTCGTGCTTAGATTAGAGTAGAATTGGAGAGAGCTTGTTTCTGAACCCGTGGCTCGGGGAAAGATTTCGCGGTTAGGATAGGAATATACCTAACAGTCATGCTTAGTTGAATACCGTATTATATTCATTCATGATAGATTCAAGACCATAGGAATATAGGGTTGATATATTATGGATAAACGGATAGTATTGTGGGAACATACTATTTATATAAACGACCCGGTCAACTAGCAATCATAGATAATTTGGATTAATGGGTGTAATTACGAACTCAATAGGATTGATAAACCGACCACAACCCTGGAATCTATATCTCCCTTGGTTACGTATTTAATTTTCGCAATAGTAGATTAATAGAAAAATATCACTCTTAAATATCTTGAACAATTAATTAATTTTAGTTTGCTTAGTTGACAATTGATCTAAATATCTGTGGGTTCGACATCCGACTTTCGAGTCACTTTATTACTTGACGGCCACGTATACTTGCGTGTACTTGGGGAACAAACAGCCAGCTCAGTACATAAAATACCCCGTATTCACGCAGGATCGGTGGAAGGACCGTATTCTATGGATGATGTAGACAGTCTACCATAATGCAACATTAATTGTTGCTTTTACGGTTCTAATCTGTGACCTATAGATCACATGAACACAACTTTACCATTTCTCTAAGGCTCCCCGTCATATTTCCAATCGCCCGTTTGGCCATAGAAAAATTTTACTTTTTTCTGGAATTAGTGTTTGGCATGAAAAATTCAAATTTCACTTAAAGTTGAATTCTAGAATTTTTTCGGAATTTGAAAAATTCCAAAAAACTATTTTCCAAAATTTTCACTTCAAATCGCTCATAAAAATTCAAACCAGCTGTAAAATTTATTCATGTCCAAATACAACTCTAATTGTCAAATACGATCTTCAACTTAGATTTATTTTTTTCCAATTTTTGCGGAATTTCACAATTTTATGTCCAAAAACCCACTAAATATGATTAAGTAATACTTTGGTGTAAAATAATAAGTTTTTGTTTTTGTTTTGCAGTAGCAGTGCGGTTGGGCATTCCTCATGATGATGCCAAATAATAGTGGACCACAAATTTACTGTGATGCGCACATTTCTTTGAGATGCACAAGCTTCTGTCTCTTCACGGATTACAATCTTTTACTCCTCCTACTACGTTTCTGTTGTTTTTTCATACCCATAAATTAATGATTTGGTTGGAACGGCAGGGAAAGTAAGTGTAATAGAGAAAAGGGTAAATAAATTTTATTCTTACTATCTATTGTTTCTTTGGAAATGAAAATGAATTCAGGAAAAGGGGTACGAAAACGCTGGTGTCTGAAGAATAAATAGTTAAATTTATCAAATTCGAACCAAGTTTTACTTTTTTAATGTGAAAATCTTTTATATTGCTCGACCATACTAAAATATTAGTACTATATGTCTGCCAAAAATGAGATGATTCATTTATTCTTTTAACCTGCCCAAAATACCTAACCAATTTTATCCAACTTCAAATCCCGTCTACAAACATTTAACCATTAATTACTAGCTAGGGCCATAGGGGTACCCTAGCCCATTGAGTGCTCTCGAGCCATCGACCTCATACGTTCTACTAAAATAGATTTCGCGGAAAACAGCAATATTCTGATTGGCCTCAAATAGTTTAAAAACTTAGCTGGTTGATTCTTATGCATATAATATGAACTCTATTAAAAAATTTATTGTTGTAATATTTTCGTATAGTCAAACGAAGCAATCTAGCTAGATAAAGTAAAATGAATATAAAGAGACAATAACAACAACAACTCAGTATAATCTCATAAGTGGGGTATGGAGAGGGTAGAGTGTACGCAGACCTTACCCCTATCCCCAGAGGGGTAGAGAGGCTGTTTCCGAAAGACCCTTGCATCGAGAAGAAAAAAAATAAACACTAGACAATAGATCAGTGACAACAATAGAAGATAAAAAATATTAGCAGTATCGTAAGAAATAAAAAAATAGATATAAAAGTAATAACTATAAACAACAATACTACCGTAGCAAACTACATAAACCACTAACAACCCACAACGAAACAACAACATGTCAGCCCCGCCCCCGGAACAACCCTAACCTGCAACCCTAATATAAAGAGAAAACGTGAAAAACAAAAGACGATGTAGATCGATTATAAAGAACAAACTCCATTACATTAGAAAGCCAAATGATGAAGACGTAAGAAAAATTGTAAGACAAGGGGCATACAAAGCAATATTAGAGGAGGATGAGGATGAATATGGGTCACACGAGTACTGAACAAGTGATGATAGTCAATCGTTTCATCAACAAATTGCTAAATTTAGGGAAAAGAAACCCCATTTGAATTGGTGGGTTTTATTCTCGTGACATTCCGTTTTTAATCAGGCCAATATTGTTATAGCTTTTTAAACAGCATACCACAAAACCCAAAATTGCCATCATCACCCTGGCTATTATCCTTTCTAAGATTGATCCTTTCAGAATTCAGTTAATCCAACTACTCTTCGTGCATTCTTTGTGTGATAATCACTTGCAGACAAACACTTACTATGAAAGCTGCCGGGTCGAGGCGGAGTCAGAATTTAAAATTTATGGGTTCTGAATTTATCACTAAATGAATAGTTCATTTTAGTTACTAAGTTCGCAATTAAACATATTCATACATATTTAATTTACAGGATTTCTTAAGCAAAAATTATTGAAATCGTCTTAGTCAGAGGCGTATGCAGAGTATTAGTTATGGATTCAATTGAACCTATAACTTTTGACACTGAGTAAAAATTTATGTATAAAAATTTATTAAAATTGCAAAAATAATAGATTTGAACCCATAACTTTAAAAATATAATGGGTTCAATATTAAAAATCTTAAAAGTTGAACTCATAAAATTCAAATCTTGGATCCGCCTCTGTAATAGTCTTTGTCTAATACTCTAGCTCCTCTCTTACTGTTAGGTGGTATCAACGGCCAACTTGGGGAGTCAAAAAATCTAAAAAGATAGTACAAGATTGCCATACTTAGGTTCAAACCGGCAACCTAAAGCAATTGTTTATCCACATTTGCCTATACATTAGAAGCTTTTTTTATGTCAAGAGTATGTAAACATCCTTTATTTTAACCCTATTTGTATAGTACATATATATTGAAGTTGGAGCATCGGCGTTAATTAACTTGACTTTTGATTCATAATTACATCCTCCGTTGACTTTTAGTTGTCCATTCTCACTACTAGAAATTCGGCAAAAATCGACCAAGGTCGACCAACTAACTTTGGTCGGTTGTCGGTCAAAAAACCGACCAAAGTTGGTCGGTTTTTCAAAATATTTTATTTTTTAATTTTTTTTACGAAACCGACCAACTTTGGTCGGTTTTCTTTGGCGCAAAAATGCGGGAAACTATTTTTGAGTCCCGCGAAATTTATTTTTCAAGAAACCGACCAACTTTGGTCGGTTTTTTAATTAAAATAAATAAAAATTAATATTAAAAAAACCGACCAAAATTGGTTGGTTAATTCGGCCGGTCATTTAAAAAAACCGACCAACTTTGGTCGGTAATTTTACTTTTTAATAAAACCGACCAACTTTGGTCGGTTATTTTCGTGCGAAAATACAATTAAAGAATATAAATCAAATAAAAGACAATCTTAAAACAAAATGTACCAATGATCTAGTGGTAGAATAGTATCTTGCCACAGTACAGACCCCGGTTCGATTCCCAGATGATGAATCTTTTTATTACATAATTAAAATACTGACCAACTTTGGTCGAAAAAATCGACCAACTTTGGTCGGTGTTTTTTGCAATATTTGTTTTTTGAATTTAATTGACCGACCAAAGTTGGTCGGTAATTTCCGACCAACTTTGCTTGGTATGCCTTTCCGACCATAAAAATACCGTCCACACGTAAATGGTCGCGTTTCGATCGATTTTTGGCCATTACCGACCAACGTTGGTCGATTTTTTTGATCATTTTTTACTTAATTTCTAGTAGTGTTTGGACTTTTCACGTCCTTTAAAAATAATAAATAAAATATTTATTTTACAATTTTACCCATAATAATGATAGCATTTTCAAAAGTCTTGGAAAATGATTTGTGGAATGAGTAGTTAATGATAAGGATAAAGCAAGAAAAAAAGATTGTCTTTCTCTTGATTTAGTATAGTGAACAAGTAAAAGTAAAAATATATTTTTAGTATAATGGACAAGTAAAAGTGAACGTGGAGAGTAGTTTCCAACACATTATGCTAAGGAATTTATTGATGGACGAAAACGATGTCAACTAGATAGTTCAAAAGCTTCACGTGTAATTTTGTTTTTATTTAATCCATCCACTCAGGCTTTCATCTCTTATGGTGGTGAGGGGTTTGGCCTAGACCCAAACCTTGTCTATTTGATAGTCAAAAGTTACAAAGGAAGGGGACATGTAACCAAGACCTCCCAAAATAGTAAGCCAACACTAGAGAGGCGGTAAATAAAAGGTGTGCAAGCACATTAACAAAAATAGGGGGAAGAGCTACCACATGATTGAGGTTGTCGATGCATTGTAGCGCTTCACATTATTGTTCAAGGAGGCTCATAGACCCATCCAGAGTGTTTTCTTGCCCTTATCCTAAAGGCTGAAAATTGCATTTTGTCCATCCTTATAGCTCCTCTAGCTTCGGTAGGGAGATCTTTTTCATCGAGGAAGATTTGCGTGTGAGGAATGGTGGTAGCATATTTTGATAATGAGTCTGCAACCTCATTTCCTTCTTTGAAACAATGTTTAATTTTGATGCCAAATTGATGCACTTTGTCTTGTATCTGAGTGACGTCCGTAGGCTCCATGAAATTTTGAACTTTCCTAAAATCATGTTGACCACCAGTAGTGAATCTAGCTCTAATGTTAGATAAGGACAGTTGTGATTGCAGTACCAAAGGATACCTTTTAGGGCAGCCTGAACCTCTGAGTGATTGTTAGTTAAGAATTGGACTGGAGAGGCAAACGCCATGACCATGTATCTATTTATTTTCCTAACAAGACCACCAGCTCCTGCTTTGCCCTTGTTGACCATAAAGCTACCATCAGTGTTTAACTTCCATGTATCTCTTTTAGGTATTTCCCACATAACCATCGAACTTTTAAGTCTTGGTCTATATGTTTCAACAACTTGACACACCTTCTCCCTAGACCAGTCCAAGTCCATTATTGCCCAAATAAATCTTAACTTGGAATAATATCTGTTGACGGATCCTGAAAGACGACATTGATTTCTTTCCATATTTTTTGCCACATCTTGCTTTCCATAATTCCCAGCACACTATGATGGGGGCAATTTGAAGAAGGAATTTGTGTATAGTGTTTTTGGATTGAGTGTTCTACCAGTGATTTAAGATGCTGAGGATGGTGTTTCCCTGTGGTTGAATTCCTAGAGGTGATGCGATGGATCTCCAAACTGTTTGTGCAATATCACTAGTAGCAAATAGATGGTTTAAAGTCTCCTCTATTGGTGACCTACAACAACAATAAGTGGACACTATGTTAATGCCAATTTTGTATAAAACATCATCCAATGGTAACCTGTTCTTCAAAATCCTCAAGGTAGTAAAGGAGATTTTGAATGGTAAATCCTTGTTCCAAATTTTTGCTAGCCTGGGAGTGAGATCTCTTCTCTTCCTCAGTATTTGGTACGCAAAGGAGCATGAAAATGTCCTTGAGCATTGAGGGTCCATATGGCATGATCCCTAATGCTCGAGTTGCCCATTTGTACCATAATGACTTTCTGGACAACTTAAGGGGGGAACGATCACTTGAAGAAGCTCTATGTCCCAGTTTTGATCATGAAGGAATTCATTAACCTTGGTTTACCAGGTTTATATTAGCATTATTCTTAATAGGGCCAGAAGGAGCCCATTTCTCCCACAAGAAAAGGCAATTACCCGAATTCATATTCCAATGGATATTGGATTCCACTTTATCCCTTGTTTCCAGCATGTTTCTCCAACAGTTGGAATCCTTAGAGTTGATAACTTTGGATAGTGGGTTGGACCTGGGGAAATATTTTGCATGTAAGAACTTGGTCTAGAGATTATCCTTAGTTCTAAATCTCCACAATCTTTTGGCCGCAAAAGTGTTGCAGATGTCCTATAGCTTCTTGAAGCCAATACCTCCTTCCTCCTAGGGATAACTTATGTTGCTCCATGAGCACTAGTGATAACTTTTATTTTCTTCTTTTTCACCCCAAAATAATTATAAAGATACATCTTTATCTGCTTAACAATAGTCTTTGGAGGTACCATAGCAGATAGGAGATAAAAGGTTTAGGATTGAAGAACATGCTTAATAATGATAGCTCTTCCTCCAAAATAAAGAAGTTTTCCTTGCCAAGCATCAGTTTTATTCAGAATTTAAGTGGCAAAATCAGAGAAGTAGCACACTATTTTCCTTTCCGTGTAAATAGGGCATCCTAAGTAAGTAAAAGAAAACTTAGACTGCTTAAATTCAGTCCATTTTCTGATCTTCTTACTGGTTCTTTTGTCCCTGTAGTCATGTGTGAGGAAGAAATATTTTTCTTTGTTGACCTCGTGGCCTGAAGCATCTTGATAGTCAGCCAATACATTCATCAAGAGCTTTATAGATTTCCTATCACAATAAGAGAAAAGAATTACATCATCGACATAACTTAGATGATTAATTCTAGGTCCTCTAGAACTCATGGATAAACCAATAAACTGAATATTTTCATTAAGTCTATAAAGAGCCCTAAATAGTGCTTCAGCAGCTCATATAAAAAGATGGGGGATAAAGGATCTCCCTGTTTTAAGCCTCAAGTAGATCTGAAGAAGTCATATCTGGTATCATTAATGAGAATTGAATACCAGTTGTCAACAATGAGTCTGTATATCAGTTCAATGACAGGTTCTGAGAAATTCATTTTCCTAAGAATAACAGTGAGGAATCCCCAAGATAATTTATCGTAAGCTTTGGACATATCAAGCTTCATGACTATATTTCCTCCTTGATTTACTTTCCTAATCCCATGTACAATCTCATTTGCAAGTAGAATATTTTTTATGATGAGCCTACCTTTCACAAAACCTAACTGGTTGTTTGAGACCAACTTAGGAAGCAGATTAGCAATTTTCCCAGCAATGGTTTTGGAGATAATTTTATTTGATACATTGCATAAGCTAATAGCTCGTAACTGAGACAAATTAGCGGGGGAGGTGATCTTTGGGATAAGAATTAGTATGTGTGAAGAATCTTGATAAGTTGGAGTATCTGAAAAATCATGTACAAAATTACAAACATCCGTCTTGATAATATCCAAAGTAGCTTGTTAGAAGTGGCCGTTAAATCCATCTAGCCTTGCTGAACTGTTAGGGTCGATGGAAAAAATAGCATTTTTGATTTCTTCATCCTCTAGGACAATATACATCATCAGATTATCCTCCTCTGTGATCAAGGGGCCAATGCACTCAATAATTGACAGATCATTATTGTTATGAAAATGAGTAAAAGGAGTGCTGAAATGCTCTATAGCAGCATTAAAGATGTGAGTGTTGCCCTTAATCCATATCCCTTGATTGTTTTTTATTCTGTGGATATGAGATCGTCTTCTCTTCTCTTTGATCATGTTGTAGAAGTATTTAGAGTTGAGATCACCTTCTTCTGCCCACTCAGTCCTTGATTTTTGTTTAAGGATGGATTCTTGCATCTTTAGCCACTTAGTATATTTTGCTTTAGCTTTGAACATAGCATGTCTGTTAATGTCAGTGTTGTTGGACTAATAGGTGATTTCTAAGTCTTTCAAACTATTTTTCATCCGTTTAACAATGGAAAAAACATCACCAATGGAATCTGTAGACCGTTTTCTCATTGTCTTAGCTACTGCCTTGAGTTTTTGTTGTAAGATCCACTAAGGATTCCCATGAATTTCGTTATTCCAAATCTCTTCTATAATGGTAAAGTAATCTGCTTGATTAGTCCATAAATAAAGAACTCTGAAATATTTGATCACTTTAGAGTTTTGATTTCCAAACTTGAAGGTGATAAAGCTATGGTCTGACCCTGACTTAGCATGATGATCCACTCTATTGATATGATATGATTTAGCACATTCATCATTAATCAAAACTTTGTAAACACTTTTACGATCCTTTTCCTCTTCCTTCTTCCATTGCACCAGGTGTAGGGATTCCCATGTAACCTAGATCTGACATCCCGTATTCATCCACACAAGTAATGAAATCAGTGCTCTTATTGAGAATATGATGTTTACCACCTTTTTTTTCTTCGGCTTTGAAAATAGAGTTGAAGTCACCTAGTATAGTCCATGGGCCACTGAATTTATTATTCAAGGACCTTAGTTTGTTCCAAAGATATTTCCTCTTGTCAGATTTGGTTCTTGCATAGACCACAGTGATCCATACAGTGTTGCCTTCATCGATCATAGAGAGAGTAATTTGTTGTCTGTTATTATCAATGACTGATCATTCTAGGTAGTTCATCCAGAAACACCAAAATTTTCTTCTTTTGTTGCTAACAACATGGTCGAATCCGAGGAGTCTTCTATAATCCTCAATCTGACTAGTTTTTCCGGTCTTTCACTTTCCCCCAATGATTTCATACCTTTAATATTCCAGTTAATGATGTTAATCATAAAAATTGTTGGGTGTTTGTAAGTCAACTTGCTTTTGATTGGTAACAGGGGTCTTTGAGTGGCCTCATTTACTCTTCTGATTCTTTCTTTTATTTTCTCTAGGTGATAAGCCCTGAGTTTTGATCAATTCCTATTTTTCTCTAGTTACATGATCTATAAGCTCTTTTGAGCGGAAGTAAAGGTTTCAGCAAGGCTATCCACTATTTCTTCCTCTTCATCCATTGTAACTTCAAGATTGCTTTCTGGGAGTTATAGCCCCATTTCTATTTTTTTTTGTGTTATTCAGCTATATTATGTTATATCGGGTTAGTTGGTTCGGGTCCAGAAGGAACTCGGAGTGAGATGAGATACTTAGTCTCATAATTAAAAATAAATTGAGTTAGAAAAGTGGATCAGATATGGACCTATATATAAACGATCTCGGATTTAAATTTTGATAATTCTAATAGCTCCGTATGGTAATTTTGGGCTTAGAAGAGTGTCCAGAATATCATTTGGAAGTCCGTAGAGAAATTAGGCTTGAAATGCCGAAAGTTTAATTTTTGAGAAGTTTGACCGGGGGGTTGAATTTTTGATATCGAGGTCAGAATCCGATTCTGAAAATTGAAATACCTCTGTTATATCATTTATGACTTGTGTGGAAAATCTGAGGTCAATCGGACGTGATTTGATAGGTTCCGGAGTCGTTTGTAGAATTAAAAATTTCAAAATTTATTAGGCTTGAATTGGGGTGTAATTCATGGTTTTAGCGTTGTTTGAGGTGATTTGAGGGTTCGACTAAGTCCGTATGATATTTTAAGACTTGTTGGTATATTTGGTTGAGGTCCCGAGGGGCTCGGGTGAGTTTTGGATTGTTAACGGATCAATAATTTGGACTTGAATAGCTGCTGGAATTTTCTGATATCTGATAATGTTTTCCTTCTACGCGATCACGTGAATGCGTTTGCAATCGCGTAGGCTTAGTTAGTCAGTGAGGAATTTTTTTCTACGCGATCGCGTAGAGTTAATGTGAGGCAGTGGCAATTTGTGCTTCGCGATCGCGTGAAGCGTAATGCGATTGCGTAGCTCTGGAATTTTGTGACTCGCGAACACATAACGAAGGTCGCGTTCGCGTAGAGTAAGTGGAGCAGAGTAGAAGTCACGCGTTTTATTCTTCGCGATTACGTATGTCTGTGATGTTGTGCATCGCGATCACGTGGGAAAATCCGCGATCGCGTAGAGTAAAATCTGGGAATGTTCGCGATCGCGTAGAGCAAATGTCTTGGCAGAAAGTTTAAGTTATGAAAATGGGACTTCGTCCCATTTTCAGTTTTTGACGATTTGGAGCTCGGATTTGAGGCGATTTTGGGTAATTTTCAGAGAAAACAACGGGGTAAGTATTCTTAACTCAATATTGGTTAAATTACCCGAATCCATGGTTATTTTTATCATTTTATTGGTGAATTGAGTTGGGAAAATTTGAAAACCCTCTTGGATTAAATTGAAGATTTGAGGGTCGAGTTGGGGTCGAATTTTGGTAAAATTGGTATGGTTAGACTCGTGGTTGAATGTGCTTCCGGATTTTGTAACTTTTGTTGAATTCCGAGACGTGGGCCCCACGGGCAATTTTTGAGTTAATTTAAAAAATTTTATGAAAAATTATTATTTTCTTATGGGATTAATTCCAATGAATTTTATTTACTGAAACAAATTATTTATGACCAGATTCGAGGCGTTTGGATACCAATTTACGAGGAAAGGACATTGCAGAATAAGAATTTCACGGCTTGAGGTAAGTAACGATTGTAAATCTAGTCCTGAGGGTATGGAATCCCGGATTTCGTATTATTTTACTACTTTGAGGTGACGCACATGCTAGGTAACGGGCATGTGGGCGTGCACCATTTGGGATTGGTGACTTGGTTCGTCCCGTAGCAATTCTAAAGTTGTATATTTTGTTGAAACTATATGATACTTATATGTTTTAGAAAGGGTTTCTGTAAATTGGGCTGAATATCATGTTTGGGCCTTGCGCCAGTGCTGTTTGGACCCTTAGGGGCTGTTTCTTACTATCCTCTCATTGTTTTCGATTGAAAATCTATACTCAGTCATGTTTATAATTGTTTAACGCATAACTCAGTTTTATGACTCTACTTGGATGCATATATATATTTTGGGCCGAATGCCCCGTTTTACTGAAATGCCCGAGTGGCTTGAGAGGTTTATGACTGAGTGAGACCGAGGGCCTGATTTGTGAGGATGAGTGTGGATCGGGGCTGACCGCCTGCAGCATACTTTATTATTATAGCACGTGAGTTGTCCGAGCAGGACGTGAGTTGTCCGTGCAGATTATAGTGCTTGGGCTGAAAGAGCCCCTCCGGAGTCTGTACACACCCCTAGTGAGCGCAGGTACCTACTGAGTGCGAGTGCCGAGTGCTGAGTGACTGGGAGGCATGAGTGATTGTGAGGTATGCCCGAGTGGCAAGAGTGATTGTGAGGTATGCCCGAGTGGCACGAGTGACTGTGAGGT